>JANJYJ010000258.1:0-66670 GCA_033220585.1 Dipteronia sinensis
TCTACAAGAAACTTGGAGAAATTATTTTTTTCTAAGTTACTTAAAGATGTAAAATAAGGTTACACAATTCCGGTATCTAGGCATAAAATTATGATGCACATTTCCTCTATACAGGGGCTATGCTACTAGCAGTAGGTGAGATGATAATTGATATGGTGTTTGTTCTTTGACAAAATTTAGTGACAAATAGCTGGGGCCATGTTACCGAGATTTAGGATTACTGCTATAGAAACCGGGGAACATTTGTTAATGAATTTATTATTAGTGGAAATCGCCGGAAATAACCACATATAACATGGAACTTTTGTTTATAACCACAAACGAAAATTTAATCGTTAATAACTACCTTTTTGAAAAATTACTTGAATACCCTCATATAAAAACCATCCCAAAAACACTCTCTTTTTCTCTATTTCGCTCTCTCTCATCTCCTCTCTCTCTCCTTGACCTTCCTCTCTCTCTCTCCCCTATCTCCACCGCCGACGTCGTCGCCGTCAGAATCGGGGACTGCAAATTGTCCCCAGTGTCGTCCCCGTTAAAACCCAACCTCACCGGCGTCCTTTCTCTCTCCCCGACCCTCTCTTTCTCTCTCTCGCGACAGCACCGGCGTCCTCCTGCTTGGCTTCGCCGGCGCTGTCGTGAGAGAGAGAAAGAGAGGGTCGGGGAGGGAGAAAGGACACTGGCGAGGTTGGGTTTTGATGGGGACGACGCCGGCGATGGAGATCGGGAGAGAGAGAGAAGAGGGAGATCGAGGAAAGGAGAGAGAGAGAGAATGGAAGATGGAGATCGGAGAGAGAGAGAGGGAGATCGAGGAAAGAGAGGAGAGGAGAGAAAGGAAGATGGAGATCGGGGAAAAGAGGAGAGGAGAGGAGAGGAAAGAAAGAGAGAGGAGAGAGAAAGAAAGAGATTTCAAGTTTGTAAATTTCAATTTAGTCAAGATTTCAAGTTACAACATTTCAATTTAGTCGTGATTTCAAGTTTGGTTCCAGATTTTAGTCATGATTTCAAGTTTGGTTCCAAGTTTAAAAAAAAAAACTAATTTCAGGTGTACTCTTGTAATTTATGGACATACATAGAATTTTTTTAAAAAAAGTGGTTATTAACGATTAAAACTTTAAAAGTGGTTATTAACGAAAGTTTAATGTTTCCCATAGTTATTTTTGATTCTCTTATTATTATTATTATTATTATTATTATTATTATTATTATTATTATATATAGGGTTATTATCGGTTGGGTCCCTAAGTTTTTCTGAAAGATCAATATTTTAAACGAGTTTCCTTTTTGAACAATACTTTCGCTGACTAAGGTATATCAAATAGGTCATTCCCCTGACTTGTTTTTTTAACAGTCAAACGTCACAGAACAAGGTATAATGTCTCTTTTTACCACTGTAGCAATATTAATGGTTGAAAGGACTGTTTTGCCCTCTAACATTTAAAATTTAAAAATTTAACTTTTAATCTAATAAGAAGTGTAACAAGTGTCAACAAATTTGAAAATAAAAAATTAAATAAAATTGTTAAAAAATATCCTTGTATAGTAATTAAAAATAAAATAAAGATAAAGCTTTAATAGTGACACAATTTAAAACTCTAATAAAAAGCTTTAATATTAACACACATTTAAAACTCTAATAAAAAAATAATAAATAATTCATCAGGAACAAAGAACTCATTTATAAATTAAAACAAATAATTATAGATATATATAAACATCAAATTAATTACTTTTTTAAAATTGGATCTAAGAAGCTCCCAGATTTATTCTCTCCATCCTTTATCTTTTTTTCTGTCTTATCATTTTTCTTTAATCAATCACCGAACACAAATTAAAAAAGAACAATCATCAGCCATCATCTCTTTTACAAAAGTTATTTCCATCAATACTATTATTGTTTTGGGTAATTACCCTGGTGGCCAACGACTTTTGCCACCACTCTCAAAATGGCCACCAGTTGGGGATTTGGTTTAGAAATTGCCATTTTTGGCAAACAAAGTTACACCGGTGGCCATTCCGTTATAACACCGTTAACTTTTTCAAAGAATGTTACACTAATGGCCATTAATTTGTTCACTTGGTATCAAAATGGCCATTATAATAATTTTTCTCCAAAATTACTCTAGTGGCCATCCATTTGGTCAATTGGTATCAAAATGACCATTATAACTGTCCCATTTTTTCTAAACATGTGTATTGACCATCCATTTGGTTAATTGGTATCAAAATAATCATTATCTGTACAACTATATTCTATTAGAAAATAAGTAAGCAATCATTAAAAATAAAATTTCATTTCAATAGAGAAAATAAATAATTCATTTGATTCATATAATTTTAGCTAGTCATACACATTTTGGTATACTTGTGCAGTTTGACAAGTAGTATTTGATGTGTATGACTAGCTAAAATTATATTGAATCAAATGAATTATTTATTTTCTCTATTGAAATGAAATTTTATTTTTAATGATTGCTTACTTTATTTTTCTAATAGAATATAGTTGTACATATAATGATTATTTTGATACCAATTAACCAAATGGATGGTCAATACACATGTTTAGAAAAAATGGGACAATTATAATGGTCATTTTGATACCAATTGACCAAATAGATGGTCACTAGAGTAATTTTGGAGAAAAATTATATGAATGACCATTTTGATACCAAGTGAACAAATTAATGGCCATTAGTGTAACATTCTTTAAAAAAGTTAACGGTGTTATAACGGAATGGCCACCGTGTAACTTTGTTTGCCAAAAATGGCCATTTCTAAACCAAATCCCCAACTGTGGCCATTTTAAGAGTGGTGGCAAAAGTCGATGGCCACAGGGTAATTACCCCTTATTGTTTTTGTTGGATCAAACTTCAAAGGCACTTCAAGGATCACCTTAGTTACATTTTACATGATCTGGTTTGAATGTTTAACTCTGAACTAAGGAAATAACAAACAAAATTCCAGAAACCACCACCACCACCATCATTATCATTTATCAACACCAAACCACCACCACCACAACCAAATCCAAACCCAGATTATCATCAACCCGAACACCACACCATTATTAGACCCAAAACTAGAAATCTAGAATCAGACTAACATCATCACCACCACAAAACCCCATCATACCAAATTCAAAAAAAAAATCGAGTTCAATGAAAACCCCTCCAATACCAAGACCCGTTTGTGCCGCCATCAAAATCCAATTTTTTCTTGAATCCTCGTTGACAGCCAAACAAATCCTCAAATCCCAACACAGCCACCAAAACCCTCAAATCCAGTTCATACGGGAGAGATTCAGAGAGAGAAGCAGGAGGGAAAGATTGAGATCCATGATTGTGGTGGTTGTTTTGTTGGATTTTGTTGTGGATGGAAAAGATGGAGAAATGGAAATTTTCTTTTTTGGATTTGACGAAGATGAAGAGAAGATGGTGTGGTAATTGAAGGTGGATTTTTTTTTTTTTTTTTGGATTGATGAGGATGGTTTGCTTGATGATTTTGTGATGTTACATTTGATTTTTTCCATATGAGTGAGAGAGATGAAGACTTTTTTTTATGATCTAGATTCGGGAGATTGTGTTGTATACGGGTGAGAGAGATGAAGATTTTTTTTTTTTTATGATCTGGAGACTGTGTTTGTTGATGATGAATAATTGAATATGGCGGTGTTCGATATATTTTTGTGTTTTTTAATAATATTTAATTTATATTTATATATTAATTTTAGAGATATGATGATATGACAAAAATAACCCCTGATTGTTAGAGTTGACTAACTTTTGACAGGTGGATGAACCAATTTGATTTACTTTTCAAAAGTCAGGGAATATATTGCTAGAAAAGTAAACTCATTTAAAAAATTGATCTTTCAGAAAAACTTAGGGACCCAACTGATAATAACCTATATCTATATATATTTGTTTTTTTAAAAAAAAACATAAGTGTTTTTAAAAATAGTAGGAAAAGTTTAAAATTGAAAAACAATACAAGAGTCTTTATTTTTATTTTTGTTTTTGTTTTTGAGATTTTTTAAATATCAAATCTATTTTCATATACTAAAACTTACACCACCTTGCAAAATGGTTTGATGATAAAGGATGTTCATTCAACTTGGCAATATCTTAAATTCGAGTTGTGCCGACATAGCCGAAATCTTTTGTTTAGAATAACCATTATATTAAAAAAAATGTGAGGGTCAAAGTGCAAAAGTTACAATTGTAACTTTTTAATGAAAATTTTAAAAATTTTCTCGATGGAAAGGATGGCAACGGTTGGATCGGAACTAGATCTGCATCCCCCATACCCGAAGCCTTGTTGATGCATGGTGTCCTATACCCGACCCGAGCCCCGAATCGTCTGATTTTTTATGTTTGCCCTATACCCAATCACATTTTAGGCGAGGTGACTCATACCAGACCCGAACTGACCCGTTTATTTAACAAAACAAGTTTAAACAATTAAATATACAAAATTTACCATATCATTGAATTTTAAGACAAGAACTTAGATTTTAACATTCATTCAAATTTAAAATACACTTAAATTAAAAATATATATTTAAATTGAAACATACACTTAAATTTAAACATAAGTTACAAATAAATTAAAACTTAAAATTTAGGGTACATTTAAATTTCATATATAAACTTAAATTTAATAGAATATAACATCTAAATTATATATACCTTAAATTCTAATATAAACACAATTAGATAAATAGATTAAAATTTTATTTTTCCTTTTATATTTTTAATATTTTTTAAAAATTATTATATAAATACCGGATCAATTGGAGCATGTCAGGGAATAGTGGTTTGACCCATATCTGACTCGGTTACAAATCAGGTCAACAACGTTTGACCTATACCCGACCCGAACCCCGTTTTAAGTACTCAAAGCCCGCCCTAAACGGGTCGAATCCCCACCGGTTTAGAGGGATTCAAATCATCTTTCAAAAAATGGTGTCATAATTTGTGTCTAAGAGCAATCCAACAGACTCGTTAATCAACATCCTCGTTAAATAGTATTATTCAATTGAGATATTCTTCAATTGAGATATTCTTTCTCACTCTTCAATATTGCCGAGTGATTTCTCACTCTTCAGATTTTATTTTATTACTTTTTATAATCATCATTACTATACCAACCGTGTCTTAACAACTTTGTCTAATTTTAAATTTAACAACCTTGTCTAATTTTAAATTTTATATTTTATATTATCATTAAAATAATATAATACTATTTTTATTTGAAGAGTCTTTTGGAATGAGTCTTCTTTTCTCACTCTTCAAATTGCCACATAGGTAAGCAAATTGATATTTGAAGAGTGAATTTTTATTTTTTAAATTAAACTAACCTAAGGGGAAAAAGCATCACAAGCGATCATATACTGAAAAAACCCTAGACAGTATCCAGAACTATATAAATAATAAAAGAAGAGAACAAAGTGTAGCACAGGCCAAACCAGCCACAAAACCACCAAAAAACAATCCCTAACCAAAAAAGTGGCGCGTAAGCCACACAAGAAAACAAAAACATCAAGATAAACGAAAAGACTCTCGACCCATGTAGCCATTGCCAACCAGCGAAGAACAGAAGGAAGGAGCAGAAAACCACCAAGAATCAACCTCCAACCCAAAGCATGCTTGGAAAAAACATCTGCAACCTGATTGCCTTCCCGAGAAATATGGGACATCTGAAACTCCATCTGAGAGATTTGGAAGATACATCTTTGCCACGCCTGCCACACTCGCCAAGGAACATGCTCAGAACGAAAAGAAAGCAGCTGAACCACATAGGAAGAATCACTCTCCAGCCAAATCCGACGCCACTCGTACTTCCAAGCAAAATTAATGCCCATAGAAGCCGCAAGAAGCTCAACCTCAAAAGCAAATACCTGACCAAGAGGGATAACAAAACAACCCTTCACAAAGGATCTACAATTGCGAAAAACACTTCCACACCCTCTTGTATCTAGAGAACTCAAGGTAGCATCATCCGTATTAAGTTTGATCCAACCCGGAGCAGTAGGCGACCAAATCACGCTTTGATAACATAGTCTTAGTTGGCCAACCACGAAGACCAAAGCACCGAAGGATCAAAAGGCCATCCATGCAATTACACAGACACTCAATGCCTAAACGGTTAGCTCCAGAAACTGCACGCCAAACGAAAGATAGCACAAATCTAAAATCAACAATCTTACTCTCAAAGATCCACTGATTCCGGATAAACCACACACTTCAAACAACCTCGTGAATAGTCACCTTCCAAAGGACAAGTACATGATCACTAAAAGAATCGTCATGGCCTGCGAGAAGAAAGAACCCAACGAGTCAGTTGAATTATGTCGCTGGAAAGCGGAAAAGACAGCCGCCCAAAGAGCAACCGCAAAGGGACAGCGGAGGAAAAGATGGTCAGCCGACTCACTACTAACCCCACAAACACTGCATCTGGAAGCCAAATGGAACCCGACCCTGCATAAACAATCCTCCGTGGGAAGCCTATTCTACAAAAGACGCCAAGTCAAAACGGAATGGGAGGGTGAAATTAGAAGAGGCTTTTGTGGTTGCTCTAACCAACCAAATTGGGTCATGTGTACACAATCATTTACATTTAAATTTTTTTAAAAAAAACGTGTACACATGGTCCAATTTGGTTGGTTAGACACAAATTGAGACACCATTTTTTGACAGGGGATTTGAATCTGGTTTGGAGCGGGTCATGGATTTTTTAAAGTACTTAGGGAAAAGGGGAGCACCTTTTTAAACTTTTAATTGGAAAATAAAATTCAATAAGAGACTGTAAAAAAACAAAGAATTCAATTACAGACTCAAAAGTCATAACGAAAAGTCGAAAACAAATAAATAAATAACATGCAAAAATGATAATCAACAAAGCCCACCTTCTGCCAACCCGGCCCAATATATCCCGACCCTCTCATTCATCACCCCCACCAACGGCTCCATAACCTAACAAAATTCAAATTCAAAAAACTCCACCACGCTATCTCTCTCTCTCTCTCTCTCTCTCTCTCTCTCTCTCTCTCTCTCTCATTTGTGTGTGAAAAAAGTTCTGAATTTTGCAGTTCAAATTCAATGGCGACTCCAAACGGCTATCTCACAACGCCCACCAAAACCCCATCAGAGAAATCCTCCTTAAAACGTCACCAGAGCTCCGTAGACTCCTCCGCCAAACGGTCGTCCCGGTTCGAGGCTTACAACCGATTGCAAGCGGCCGCCATCGCCTTCGGAGAGAAGCTTCCCATCCCTGAAATCGTTGCCTTGGGTGGCCAATCCGATGGCAAGAGCTCTCTCCTCGAAGCCCTCCTCGGCTTTCGCTTCAATGTCCGTGAAGTCGAGATGGGTACTAGACGACCGCTCATTTTGCAGATGGTTCACGATCCCACCGCTCTTGATCCACGTTGCCGGTTCCAGGTTTGAAGTTCTCTATGTTTCGATTATCAAATTACGTGATCCGTGTATTATGATTAGGGTTTAAAATGTTGGAGATTGTTGGGTTTTAAGATTTATGTATTATGATATGACATCTGATCATTTGCTTGTGTTTGTAGGGCATCTGATTCTTACAATTGTTGAAATGTGTTCGGTTAACCGGGTATTTGAATGCTTTTTTGGGTCCATTTCTATATCATTGTCAAGTTTAGGGTTCAAAGTTGTGTGATTTTGTCATGTTTACTAAGATATGGGTTAATAGGTTTTGAACATTCTTATAAATTTTGAGTTGATAACAATTATTAATGTGATGCCAATCTGATGTTTCTGCACAAATGGCCCCCAACTTCAATTTTAATGGATGAATTTCATGCTGGCATCTAAGATCATTTGTCACTTCTTTTTGGCAATGTTGGTCTTATTAGTTTTTAGATTTGTGTGTTATTGGATATGCTTTTATTTTAAAATTGGGTACTTTGGTTGATAAGTGGGGTGCTATTAAGTGGTGAGGACTGGGTTAGGGGTTACGTTACATTATTGCTTCGTCTTTGAGAAAACAAACTCTTGGTTGTAAGGTCCATGTATTTGGGGTTATATTATGCAAGATATGCCATTTTCTTGGTTCATGAGAAAATAGAAAGCACAATCAGTCAAAATTCTTGGTAAATGTGGGTAAATAAACAATGGGTATGAGTTTATAGAAAATCAGTGTTGTTCTGATGTGAAACACTAATGAATTTCTATGAAGAGGAGCTTCAGCTGGAGTTTTCATTTCCATATCAATTGTGTCTTGCTCGTTTTCCCCCTTTTATCCTCTGCTTTAATGTTTACATTGCATGGGACACTGAAAATTGATCATTGAAAACAGGAAGAGGATTCTGAAGAATATGGAAGTCCTGTTGTTTCTGGAACTGCAATTGCAGATATCATAAAATCCAGAACTGAGGCGCTCTTGAAAAAGACTAAAACTTCCGTTTCTCCCAATCCAATTGTAATGAGAGCTGAATATGCACATTGTCCTAATCTCACTATAATCGATACCCCCGGCTTTGTTCTCAAGGTAGGTTCTATTCTATTTAAGTCAGTAGGCCAAGAAAACTAAATAATTATGTTTTCTAATTGAATATATAACATATGGCTTGGAAAAATCTGGCAGGCAAAGAAGGGAGAGCCAGAGAATACACCTGATGAAATTCTTTCAATGGTAAAGTCCTTAGCTAGTCCTCCCAATAGAATTCTATTGTTCCTCCAACAGAGTAGTGTGGAATGGTGCTCATCATTATGGTTGGATGCCATTCGTGAAATTGATCCCACCTTCAGAAGGACAGTGATTGTTGTCTCCAAGTTTGATAATCGGCTCAAGGTACAAGTCTACAACTCTTTATAATTTTGTTGAAAACTAATTTTGAACTTAAAGGACTGAAGAGTGCAATCCAACGAATGACAGTAAACTGATTATGAGATGCGAAGCACTGTATTATGTTTGATGGTTGTTTTAACTTTATTTGTAAACAATCTGGGATAACTTTTTGGTCAATGTAATGACTGAAAATATTGTTTTCATGGTGCACACTGTCATTGGTCCTAATGAAGTTAATTGTATCAGTGCAAAGGTGGGTATTGGTTCATGGAATTAATAAAGAAACTTTGTTCACATGGTCCAGCATATTCCCTATAGTCTTGAAACTGAAATAACAACTATTGTGTTTATTTGTAAACCAATGCAGGAATTTAGCGACAGGTGGGAAGTGGATCGGTATTTGAGTGCAAGTGGATACCTTGGGGAAAATATTCAGCCTTATTTTGTGGCACTGCCAAAGGACAGGGGCACTATTTCAAATGATGAATTCCGCAGGCAAATTTCTCAGGTGGATGTAGAAGTCCTACATCATCTACGTGATGGTGTCAAGGGAGGATTTGATGAAGAAAAGTTCAAGCCCTATGTCGGTTTTGGATGTCTAAGGGATTATTTGGAATCTGAGCTTCAGAAGAGATACAAAGAATCTGCTCCAGCAACTCTAGCTTTGCTTGAGCAGCGGAGCACTGAAATCACAACTGAGCTGGCCAGAATGGATTCTACGATACAGGCTACTTCTGATGTTGCTCATCTTCGCAGATTTGCTATGTTACATGCAGCTTCTATCAGCAATCATGTGGTGGGTGCTCATTCTAATTTATTCACATTCAGTGCGTTGTATGTTCATAGTTATCCGTGACCGTGAATAGCCTTTATTTACCTGGTTACTCATGCTTTATATAATTATAGATGAAATTTTCATCTCTTCAATTATTCTCGCTTCTAGATGTCATATTTCCTAGCGAGTCCTTGAATAAAGAATTTTATCCGTGAATGATTAGTTCTTGAACTCGAAGAAAATATAAAAGTTGTCTTGCTCTTGTCATTTTAGGGAGCTGTGATTGATGGAGCAGCAGATCCAGCCCCAGAACAGTGGGGGAAAACCACACATGAGGAACAGTCTGAGAGTGGTATTGGGAGTTGGCCAGGTGTTACTGTGGATGTAAAACCTCCTAATGCCACTCTTCGGCTCTATGGAGGAGCTGCTTTTGAAAGGGTGATACATGAATTCCGTTGTGCTGCATATTCCATTGAGTGCCCCCCAGTATCAAGAGAGAAGGTATATAATGAAAAGCAATATAACCCATTGACAGATTGTCAGACCATGTATTTGACAACCGGTATAATCATTTTGTCTTTTCTTGAAACAGGTAGCAAATATATTACTTGCACATGCTGGTCGAGGTGGAAGTAGAGGAGTAACAGAGGCTGCTGCAGAGATTGCACGTGCAGCAGCACGGTCTTGGCTTGCTCCTCTTCTTGATACTGCCTGTGATCGTCTTGCCTTTGTTCTTGGGAACCTGTTCGATCTTGCTCTGGAAAGAAATCGCAGCCGAGAGTCTGAATGTGAGAACCCCTTTGACTCCACGTTTACATGATGTTACTTGTTGACATAGTTCTTTTTCCTCCTTTTTATTCTCGCAATCAGCAGTTGGTGTACTTCTAAATAGTACACATTCTCTGATCCTGAATTGAAGTCAGCATCCATTAATTTATTGGGAGGGAAAGGACAACTGTGCTACTAAAATCTGTGGGCAACTTGTAGCTCATGCAATTTCTAACTCTACTTTGATCTTCCTTGTTACCTTTTCCCCCCCAAATTAACTGGCAGACTACGCCTTGTTTTTCGATTGTGCAGATGGGGGAAAATCTGGAAATATGGATGGATACATTAGTTTTCATGCTTCTTTAAGGCATGCTTACATTCGATTTGTGAAGGATCTTGCAAAGCAGTGCAAGAAGCTAGTACGACATCACCTTGATTCTGTCACTAGTCCATATTCTCAGGTCTGTTATGAGAATGACTTTCAAGGGGGATTTGGCTCAAATGCAAGTAATAACAAATTCAAACAAGTTTCAGCTAGCTCATTTTGTCTTGAACTATCTGAGGGTGGGGCTGCATCCCGTGATGAAACAATGAGAGATCAGGAGAACATGCCTCCACAAACAAATTCACAGCAAACTACTCCAGGGAAAGGTGAAGAAGGCAGAGAAGCTCTTCGAGAATGCCAAATGACTGTGCCCGAGACCCCATCTCCTGATCAGCCGTGTGAGGTAGTATATGGTGTCAAGAAGGAGCTTGGGAACTTCGTTGAAGTTGGACCAAGAAAAAGAATTGCAAGAATGGCAGGTAACAGAAATGCTGAAAATATAAGACTTCAAAATGGTGGTGTTCTTCTATTTGGAAATGGTGATAACGGTGCAAGATCAGGCTCAGCTTTCTCAGAAATCTGTTCATCAGCTGCACAGCATTTTGCACGGATACGTGAAGTTCTTGTTGAGCGAAGTGTCACATCAACTTTAAACTCTGGGTTCTTGACCCCTTGGTAAGCTTCTCTATATTATCAAAATCAATTTTCATTTGAAATACATATTGAGATCATGATTGCAGTGAGAATTATCAAGATTTGTGCACCATATTATGGTGGGAATTACCACTGTTATGAGTTGATGAGCTCAATTAATCTTTTTCAGAATCATATTTTGTCCCATGATCTAGTTTCACACGCATTTGACACTCACATGCATTTAGTACAAATGAGAGAAAAAAATCCACCTTAGTGATTTCATGCCAAGTCCTTGCTTTTAAACTCTTTGCACAAGTACTGAGAAACTAAATGGGGCATTCTTCTTGTATCTGAAAGGAATTCTGTTACACACACACATATATATTACTAAAAAGTTTTGTTTAAAAACAAAAGGTTAAATCCCTCCTTGGTGTGTAGGATTCTCAAATCTCAAGATCTTTTACATGATTTGCATCATAATGGTTTCATTAAAGTGTATAAATAAATATATGTCCTCCATGTGCCAGATGGTTTTACATTTTTTAATGCACTATGGATGAAGGAACTCAAATTTTGTTATTTTTCTGTTTATGTAGCCAAGATAAGCTTGTGGTGGCTCTCGGGTTGGACTTATTTGCTGTAAATGATGAGAAGTTCATGGACATGTTTGTTGCACCTGGTGCTATGGATGTGCTACAAAACGAACGAATGTCTCTTGAAAAGCGTCAGAAAATACTCCAATCTTGCTTGAACGAGTTCAAAAGCATTGCTAGGGCACTCTGATGGCAACTCTAGCTTCTCCACGTACGCCCTGTCTCGACCAATATATAAGGGTTTCCAAAAGGTTTCACATCCAGTGAACATGTTGAGTTTTTCAATTGGTAAGCCCTCTCTATTTAGAAGTTCCATCAAATTACTTTCAATACCTACAATTGGTTTTCTTATAGCGGTTTCGAATGAAGAGTTGATTTGATTCTTCTATTGGTCGTTTGTAAATGATATGGGTGTAGCAAAGGAGACCAGATTTCTGTTTCTTTTTACCTAAGCAAAATCATGACTCCAACTACATGTGCATGCATGCTGTAGGTTGCTTAATTTTGGTAGTGTGGAACATGACAGGATAAAATATGTGTACATATATTGTTTTTCTATTTGATCATGGAAAACTTTAATCTCCTGAATTACCACTTCATTTTCCCAGGTAGTTTCAGGATTCTTCACATAGATTTAACTATAAACTTTAAGTGAATTGTATAGTTAATTTTTATGTACTTTCAGGAATATGACCATTTTATTATTGTTTCAAAAGAAGACATTACATGAGTTGCCTATTGAGATCCAAGAACAACAGGCTTCCTATTTTCGGCTTGTAAAAATCTCATCAAAGCTAGAGACTGGATCCACATACCCTTTGGTCTCGGATATGGAGAAAAACTTAAATTCACCGAGTGCATTGCACCCTAATCAACAAAAGCATTACCTCTTGTACGGAGAACTAATCGCAAGAGTTTTTCTTGTCGCATGATGATTTCACTGCACACCCACTTGGGTTCTAGATGGCAATCGTGTTTTTCATGGAGAGAAACTTGGGTAGGAGAGGACCACCACTTGGGTGTCCGTCGTACTCATATTATACACTGACACTAACAAGTAACAAATCATATATGGTATCCACAACATGGAATAACAAATCATATATGGTGTACATATCACGTTCCATGTTAGACTAGGACGGGCGTATATGCCAGTTCCAATGAAGTTTCATTTGCTTCTGTGCAGCGGGCAAACTTGCAGCATGGTGTTTGCACTGCACAAAGCATGTTTCATATGACCAAACCCTTCTTCACGGGAGATTTCTGAATTTTTTTAAAAAGAAAATGTTGAAAATACTAGTTGGGTAAATTCAATACAGTTATGCTAATATGATATGTACAAATTTGGGCAGATTCCATCATAGATGTTCCATAAATTCTTAAGTACAAAATAAGTTTTTAACAAATTTCATAATATAAAAAAAATGCTTTTGATATATTTTTAAATTATTTAGATTTAGTGGTATATTGATAGAAAAATGGGTCATAGACTCGTAGGAAAGACAGAAATTTGTATACAAAGTTTCTCACAACTCACAAGAAGTTTTAAGTGAGGGCACTTTTTGGACTTGATTTGGGTTAAAAATTACTTTAAAGTGAAATGTATTTTTTTGGACCTTAAGTGAAATGTACCTAAATGTTTTTAATTGTCTATTATCTTATATATAAAAAATTTCAAACATGTATTATCTTATAGAATCGTGTCAACCAAGATTTTTTTTTTAATTATTATAATTAATTTGGGATTTGAAGAGAAAAACATGATTCAATCTTCGATCTCACTAATGTAAGAGGCAAGCATATGACACGGGCTAACTGATGTTCAAAGTAGTGGTGTTCACGGTTCGGTTTCGTCACGGTTTCGGTTTGAAACAGCCGGTTTTGGTTCCATGGACACCTCAAACCGAAACCGTAAACGGCATAACCGGTTTGGTTTTCGGTTTTGAACCGTCGATTAGACGGTTCGGTTTCTGTTTCGATTGTGAGCGGTTTCGGTTTCGATTTTTTTTTTTCGATTTTTGTACCCACGTGACACTTTTCTATTGGTTAGAAGATTTTTTTTAATATATAAACCGCTCAAAACCGCCGGTTAACCGGCGGTTTAACCGACGGTTTTGGATGATTTTGAAATATCCCTAACCATAACTGACAGTTTCAATTATGATTTCAATTTCGATTTAGGATGGTCGGTTTCGGTTTGGTACCCACGATTTGATCGAACCGTGGGACCCTCTAGGTGAACCATAGGCATCTCTAGTTCAAAGTATCATTCTATAAACATTATTCAAAACCAGCAGGGTTAGGTGGGAATTGAAAAAACCGAGAGATAATAAATCGATGAATACTCAATGATAACAATTTTGACTTGAAACTCAAACAACAAGCAACAAAAAAACATAAAATAAAATAAAAAAATAAAAAATAGAGAGATAGAGAGACAGCTAAAGTGGTGTCAGCAGTGAGAAAGTGTTGATGAAGCTTACCTTTGGATTTGGAACATCACTATTAATGTGGTCCCCTTTCCCTTACACCACACACCTATACCCTATAACCCAGTTTAGTCTAATTTACCAAATTGCCCCTACTTATAACTGTTCCATTATATAGTAAGACTTTATTTTTCTAATAAAAAATATTTTATTTTAAACAATAATATTCAATTTCTACTTGTCTTCATGGACGTAACTTAGCTGGTAGATGAATGAGTTTGGAGTTTGGGTAAATGACTACCAAGTCAACGGCTCAAATCCTACTAATGATGAAAAACTTCAAAAAAAAATAAAATACTCAATCTAAATAGGTGAATAGATAATGTAAAAAGAAAATTCTATCTAATGTAACCTGATAAGTAATAATACACATGTTCGGAGAACTTCATTTTGTTTTTCCTTCCATAAGAAATCCTAAACCTTAATTTGGTAGTATGGAAGTAAAATTTTGAATTAATGAATATATATACATATATCTCTCGATTGTAGTATGAGATATTCAGGTTGTGCACGTAGTGTTTGATTTCGAGAAATCTTAGAGGTCGTTTATTTTTTGTCTGAAGACTGATCAGTTCTAATTTTACTGAAAACTGAATAATAATTAAAACATGAATCTGAATGATATGTCTGAATAGAATGTTAACTTACTTGTTTTTTAAATATAGAATGGTTTAAAAACAAGTAATTTGACATTTAAACCCTTATTATTATTAATTGTTTTGTATTTTCATTTTATATGATACAATCAACTAAATAAAAATAATTTAACAAATCTTATACCATTTTTTCGTAATAATTGCAATATATTATTCATGATTAAGATATGATAAATATTTTTTTTAGATATTATCATAAGTAATAGATTAAAATAAATAAATTTTTATAATATAAAATTATGATAAAATTGAAAATATGTTATCTTTAATGGGATAGTGTTGAAAGAAAATATATTAAATCCAATATGTTATTTTTAGTGGTATAGTGTTGAAAGAAAATATATTAAATCCAATCCAGTGATTTGAAATTAAATTAAAAGTCCGAATTTTTTATTTTTTTTTTAAGTTTGTTTTTTGTATTTTTATGTTGTTCAACCATTTAAAAAAAACTTAAATAACTTAATAAATTTAATTCAAACTCATTAAATTTTAATCGTTAAAAAAAAAGGTTCAATATATTTTGACTTATTTATAGTTGGATTTATATTTTCACTTATTTATAGTTGGATTTCACCGGATTTCAAGAAAAATAATAACGATAATAATTTCCATGAGAATGATTGCTATGATTATCCAAAATTTGACTTAGATGGATCATATGATTATGATTGCAAATTGCAATACCTTGCTTCCACTACCAAGAAAAGAATAAAAGGAATCCCATAAATATCATTCGAATTTCAATTTCCAAATATATGAACTCATGTCATTGTTTGAAATAAACTGCCCCCAACAATGATATCACTCAAAACCATTTTTTGCTGCAATCTCAAATCCTCTTCTGTGCTCAGATTTTATCTCAATTTCATGACATCATTCTTATCACTTTTATTTGAATGTGGACTTTTTCATGGGCATGCAAATGTTAGCTAATAATTAATATCATATTATATGGTATTTCTAAATATCAAATATATTTAAATATATACGATGAATCTTTCATAAAAGACCATTTATTTTAATTTTAGTAAAGATGGAGAATATATAAAAAAAATTTAAGAAAAATAGCTCTAGTACTTGAAAAATTCTCATAAGTAGATTTCAATGACCTTACAATCCATAAAAAAATTCAAATTGAAATTTATAAAAATCGATGTGAAAATATTAAAATCCTTAATGAAATTAAAATAAATGATCTCATAGGATAGACTCACTCATATATATATATATATATATATATATATATATATATATATATATATATATATATATATATACATACTGATTCTATATCCCCCTCGTTTTTCTTTTTGACAATTTTTTAATTTTATGTGGCTTACATCGAATTCAATATATAATCATCTATTTACTCTCATTTAAGAGGTTTAAATAAATGGTGCAAATATTGCCACCCAAATAAATTATTTGTACACTTATTTTTATGAGTAAATTACACAAACCTAAAATGATCAGAAAATAACCCTACAATACTGATCAGAGTTACTTAGACAAACCTAAAATGATCAGAAAATAACCCTACAATACTGATCAGAGTTACTTAGATGGTCGGGTTTGGAATACCCGACCAAAGTAATTAGATTGATCGGGTTATCAAAACAATGATCGGGGGAAACCTAAATGATCGAGTATAATTACTTGATCAGGTAAAGATACTTGATCAGGTAAAGATCCTTGATCGGGGGTAAAAGAGATCTAGTCGTGTTTGAAAAATGATCAGCTAAGCGACACGTGGATAATGTCTAAATACGATCAGATGATTGGCGTATTGATAACACAATTACGACTTAAACAAGTAAAGAAGAATCTTCCTCAAATAAGGTCTCAACAAGCATACTCTGAAAAGGAAACAAATTTCCTTAGATGTGTCAGAGCTCAAAACAAGCAAAAGTCATGATATGATTACAACGACTCCAACAAGTCGGAGTTTTATTAATCATTGCTACCTCTTTTTTACTTGTACTCCAAGAACTAGGGTTCTATACATGTATAAATAGACCTAAAAAATACCCAACAGGGGTTAGCAAATCATTAATAATTCAAGAGAGCAAGTAAGATTAAGTGTGTAATCATATTAATATAGTGATTTTTCCTTCTCGCCGTCACCGGCAACCGTGGTTTTTTCCCTATCGGGTTTTCCACATAAAATCTTGCTTGCATGATATCTTTTATTTCTTCTTGATTTGATTATACGATTGCAAACTTTATGTATTTTGTATGACGTGTGATTGAATTCATACAATCCAAAAATCACCGTCAACAACACTAAAATCCCTTTGACCCGTTGACTAACGGTTGACCATCATTAGTTAATCATAGAAAAAGGGACAATGGCCGTTTTGCCATTATTCTAGTATTTCAAAAAATTATGTTAAATAAACTAATGAATTAAAAATCCAAAAAATATGTATATAAAAAATTCAAATAATTAAAATAAATCAGAAAACTATTACAAAATAAAAAATATATATAAAAATAAAAAATAATAACAAAATGATCTCTCCAGATCTCCATGGAGATCAAATGGAGGAGAACATGATCTTCATTTGAGGAAATCTAAAATCTTCATTAATAGAGATGGCGTATCTCCATTATTGGAGATTTTGGTTCAAGATCTCCTCCAAAAATCTGATTCTCCATTAATGAAATTTTTGTTCCAAATCTCCTACAAAAATGGAGGAGATCTGGAACAACATCTCATCCATGGAGAATCTCTATTATTATTATTATTATTTCTAAATTTTTTAAATAATTTTTATTATTTGTATTTTTGGATGAGATTGTGATGGTGAAGAAGATGAAGGGTGGAGAAGAACTACAAAAAGAAGCAAAATTATTTGGGTTGCGATTTACTTTATATTGGGTTGCGATTTGGTCTCTGGAAATTAAATGAGAGGATGAAACATATTTTTTTATAATATTATAATTTATATTCAATTAATAAATTGTTATGGTTGATGTGGTGATATGTTATTGGACAATTTTTTTCTTTTTTTTCATTTATTTAATAACACTAAAAAATATCAAATTACCCTCCACTGATTAGTGACTAACTGTTGTCAATCGTTAGTTAACGGGGTCAAGGGCAAATTAGTGTTTTTTTTGACCCATTTTAGTGTAATTATACATATAGCCAAGGTAAGTTTGTGTAATTTTCCTATAAAAAAATGGGTGTATAAATAATTATTTTGGCGATATCTGCACCCTTAAATAAATATTAACATCATTTTTAGGGTTAATTGCATAAAACCCATGAGTTTAGGCAAAATTAAATTTATATTCTTATTTTATTACACAAATCTCCCTGAAAAACATTGATAACCATTATACATAACCTTTAACTAACGTTAGAGGGTGAAAAGTCAAAAATGTCTCTCAATTTTAATCTAGGACTGACATGGTGTGACATTTGGAGGAGTTGCACCTCATCCATTTCAATAGAGGCAGAACACGCCTCCATGTCTTCATAGAGGAGGCTCATGGCCTTGTCCCACCAGTTTCGCCACCTACCAGAACGTTTCATAACATTCACAAAGCGCTAGTACCATATCTCGCCATTTTGAAATATGAGTAATTGCATAAACCTTCCTTGAGTTTAAGCCTAATTGTAGCTAAATGGACATTTTACTTAAAAATATACAAACCTCCCCTAACAATGGTTGGTTTTCTTTAAACTTAACTTTGACCAAACTTTTAGGGTAAAATGACTTTAATGCTCCTATTTGTTTTATTTTATAACCTAAAATAAATATTATATATAAAAAAAAATTAATAAAAATAATGAAGATAGTGTTGTTATTTTTTTAAATATTCATCACCGTTTTAAAGATATATTATGTATTAAAGATATATTATATAGCATATCTCTGAAAATGGGTGATGAATATCTTAAAAAAATAAAAAATAAAAACATTATCCTCATTATTTTTATTAAAATTGTAAATTTTTATTACATAATATTTGTTTAATTATTTATTTTAGGTTATAAAATAATACAAATAGGGTATTAAAGTCATTTTACTCTAAAAGTTTGGTCAAACATTAAGTTTAACGAAAATCAACCAATACTAAGAGAGGTTTGTGTAATTTTGAACAAAATGTTCATTTAGCTGTAATTAGACTTAAACTCAGGTGAGGGTTGTGCAATTACTCTTTTGAAATGCCCTTAACCTCGCCCCTCGCTGTATTTGCCTTCTGGTGAACACTAGAGAGTAAGAGTGTCGATGTTGGGGTAATAATGAGAATGTAATGTGGATTTGTGGTAACAATGTGACAATATTAAAGTTTGATCGGCATCACCACATGTGGTATTTACAAATAAAAAATAAAAACTATTAGCTTTTATGACTCAAAAAAGTTAAAATCATGTCATTATCTCAAAATTAGAAGTTTGCTTTTTTGTAGTATTTTAACCGGAAAACAAAAGGAAAGGAACCGGAAATTATGGAGGAAACATCATTATGAAAGAAAAAAAAACTCATAATTTTCTTGGAGAATTTTTGGAAATTTACAGCTTTGCTTTGTCTCTGTGTTTCTTCCCAAGTCAACGGCCATTGATTAAAAAAGCATTATCATGATCATCATTCATGAGTCATGAGAGTAATTGAAGAAAGAAACCATCAACTGCAGGACCATGCACCTTTGACTTGTAACATTTTTTTTTTAATTTTTGGACAAGTTTTCTTTCTCTCTCTGTCAATTTTTTCTCTAGAATTTGAAGACAAATTCTTTTGCTGTTTTAATGAAGAAGGAAAGTCAAGGTTTTCTTCTCAATCAAAATGTAGATAATATCCAACCCAAAACTCCCACAAATAAAACACTTTCTATTCGGCTATACATTGTTCTCTTTTTGTGTTTTATTTATCCATCCACATCACACCCCTTTGGATTTTAATGTATACAATACAAATCCTAATTAAAATATCTCTTTAATACATCACTTTCTACGTCGAAACAACGTAATTTTATATCTAAAAATATTTATTCAACTTGTCAATATTTCATGTTTAAATCATCTCATATATATATATATATATATATATATATACACACACCCTTTTATATGCTTTGAAATAAAACCCCTCTTTATTTTTGTGCATTTGTGGAATTATCAACATGCAAATTAGCACAAGCTCTTAATCAAATTGTTTTGTGTCATAAATTTATAAAAAAAAATACAAATTTATATAATAGTGTAGTACTTAAAAAAATACAAAAAAATAAATAAATTTATAAAAAAATAATGATCATTAGGATGTATTTCTTGATAACATGTTGAACTTTGTACCTTAAATACAATTATTGAATTATTACCTAACTTAGTTATTTGGATTGAGCGGTTATAACTTACATTTCCGAATTATAATGAATTTCATCCGATGCAAGAATTTTCTTTAAAAACACTTGAAAGATTTATGTGGGGAAGCACTAAAACGGTAAAACCAAAAATACTACACAAGCATTTTTAAATACATAATAATTCTCAAGATAAGTCGGTTCTGAAAAAAATAATTAAAACCTCAACTATGTAACATGATATAGTCTTATAAAAATCAACAATAAATATTGTGTCATTATGTAATATTACATAGTCCATTATATAATATTATATAGTTACAGTCCTAATTTTTTTTTGTTCAGGACCAACCAATCTAAAGAGAAAAACTATATATATCCTCGTGCAGAATATGTAATTTTCTTTATACAGGATCTCGAATTGACACTGATATCAATTAAACTCTAAATCGATTTTACACCGGCGCTAATTGAGATTTCGACCAAAAGAACGTGATGGGGTATGTGAATATATAAATACAAAGTTGGAATAAAGTAGCCGATTTGTTGGACCTAAGATGTGCACAACACAAACATAAACATAAACACAAACACAAACAGTAGGTGTGTAGGTGTGAGCGGCAGTGGCAGTGAGTGAGGTTGAAATATTAATAATAAGACCGAGTTTGGCGGACCCTACAAAGTCTGCAAAATCAATGCTATTTTTCCTATTTAAACTGCCAATTGCCACCTATTTTTTACAATTTTTTAAAGGCTTAGTCAAGCCGGCCAAACAAGCCTTAATTAATTCAAATTTTATTTCTCTAATTATATCACTTTCTTTTGTTTAAGGGACACGATTAATCGGTGTCATTAATGGTCCAACCAATCACCATTAACACGTAAAATTTTAGTGGATTTTGTGTGGGTTTTAAACAATAATTTTTTTATTAAGACATGAATGTGAGACTTTTTTTAATTATTTTTTTAAGCTTGGTTTAGTCATGCATTTATCGATAAAAATGCACCTTCCTGTTGAATTTTGATCCAAGTGTTTTTTTTGTTCCCAAGATTTTTTTTATTATATATATAAAGAGAAATAGGTTTATTGAGAGTCCACAATATGAGAGATTAGATAAAACTACAATGTGGTACGATGTTTACTTCTATAATTTAAAAGAAATCAACTCCCAACAGTGTAAAAGGTTAAATAGAATTCCACGTAGTAGACCAATTTCATCTCCTTCATTGTGTTAATAGTTTTAAACAGAAGAAAAGTGACATCAGTAGTGGTGGCCGAAAGTTGATTTTATGCAAATCCAATAATGTGTCTAAACAGTTGTACTAATTGGATTGGAATTTGATGGTTTGAAGAAAATAATTTTAAGAAAAAAGAAATAGCAATGTAACTTAATTATATGACTGAAAAAATGTATTAAATACTAAAACAAAAAGAATATAGGACGAGATAATATTGATCCGGTGGTAAACGTACCTTAATGTTAGACATTGTTTTGAATACTAGGTAATCACATAATGTATTTGGTAAATGCATATGTATGAGAACATTTCTAAAATTGTTTTTCGATTATTAAATTAAATCATGAATTGGTCCAAATTCTGCTGGTCTACCATTGGAACATAATTGTTGTACAAAGTTATTAATAATGTGAGGTATCCTTGACTACTATATATACTATGAATTAATTAAACTCATATCATATTATGTTCTCTTTTAATAAATATTGTCGATGATGATATAGTTATTTTAAAATTTGGGTAGTGTTAGCTCATATTAAGAGTGTGTTTGGTAGGGAGGAAAGAAAATAGTAAGGATAGAAAGATTTTGAGAGAGAAAACATGAGGGAAATAAAGGAAAATAATTTTCCCTTGAACTATTTGGCAAACAGGAAGGAAAGGAAAGGATTTCTTTTCTTTTCCTTTATTTGGTATTGTAGAGGAAGACAGAGGATAGAAATTCTTTTTTATCAATTTTACTATTTTTACCCTTACATTATTTAGTTAGTAAGGCTTGTGGGAGGATTAAAAAAAATGACAAATTTGTAATTTCAATTAAACCCAAAAAGCATTCCCTCTTTTCTCTCCATTTTCCTTCCACTTTTGGGAGGATTAAAATTAGTGGGTCTTACCCATAAATTTTCCTTCTATTTTTCTCTTCCTTCTACTTTTCTCTCCTATCAAACAACATAGTTCCCTATTTTCTTCTCCCTTTTCCCTCCACCCTTTTCTTTTTTTCTCCCTTTTCATCTCTACCAAACACACGCTAACACCTAGAAAATAACTTTAAAAGGAAAAAGTTATTCAATTCAATCACTGCATGTATTGCCCTGTTTCTATCTTGTAGCGGTTAAGTTTCATTTTAAGGTAGTGTTAGTATGTGAACAACTATAAAAATAGTTTAAAAGAAAAATAACAAATGCTTTTAGACAATAAATGTTTCAACCTTACATCGGTTAACACTACCCTTTATTTTATAGTTATTTTCTAGGTGTTAACATGTGCCTCGGTGGTACGGATTAACTTACTCTATATATTTTTATTTTGATATATCACATGGTGTGCGGTGATTAATTAAAAGAACATCATTTACTGCGCATTATTTTCTTTTGGGTAGTGTTAATTTATGGCCTTAATGCACATGTTAATAACCAATTTATTTCCATAAATAGAAATAAAAACACATATCAATATTTAATATTTATTATCTTATTACAATAAATGAAATAATTATTTTCTATTTATAGCAATAAAGTTGTTGTTAACCTCTACCCTATGGGCACAGGTTAACACTATATGATACTCATTTTCAAACACAATCTGCACTAAAAACTTATTTTTTTTTAAAAAATCTAAAGACATTTTATTTTGTTATGAATTTACTCTTTTTATCTTTTGACACTTCATTCTAAAAAATTAAATTTATGAAGATATTTTATTTTATTTTAAAATTCTTCATTATTAATTTTGATGAAATTCTCAAACTACAGTAATTTAAATATATACCTAATATTATAGTTAGAGAGATAAAAATAGTTTTGTTA
The DNA here is from genome assembly GCA_033220585.1 of Dipteronia sinensis. Taxonomy (NCBI): domain Eukaryota; kingdom Viridiplantae; phylum Streptophyta; class Magnoliopsida; order Sapindales; family Sapindaceae; genus Dipteronia; species Dipteronia sinensis. Next base: position 23,414 of record JANJYJ010000258.1, read on the forward strand.
TTTAATTTGAATTAAAGTTCTTGAATCCAACCCTAAATAAACCCATAATAGTTTGGTGATGAATAAAGTTCTTCATTCATCACCAAACTCAATATAATGAAAACATAAAATCATTAGAATTAACCTGTAGTTGTAAGAAAAATCAAGAAGAATCATTTATTTGTGTAAAAATGGTTAAGATTATATTAGATATATACAACCTGTATGTCAAGGAAAAGGAGGGTAGGTGGAGAGAGGTAAATGGAATTTAGAAAGAAAAAAAAATGGAGATAATTTAGGTTTGTGAAATATAAAAGAGGAGGAGAAATAACGGATTATAAAAAATTGGTATGCAATTAGCGTTACTCTTAGACAAAAGTTTATCTATTCATTCCTTTGGAAATATTATTAATATTGTCATAAAAAAAAAATTCAACTATTATATAATAGTGTTTGATCCAAATACCTTTTGAAATTAGAAAAATTAATAATTAGGAACTTTATAACGAAGCATGCGATGATATGTTTTTTTTTTATAATAATAATAAATAAATAAAAAGCTTTTTCCCAAACAAAAGAAAACATATTCAAATACACCCTACATAAACTATTTTTAACTGCTAGCTTAGATGACATATTTTCTATTATTTTGTTACGTTTTTCTTTAAAAACAAAAACAAAAACAGACATAAATAATGAAAACAACACATTTGATCTTAAATGAGTTAAAAACCCTATTAAGTAAATTAGAAAATAAGAAATACAGCTTTAATTTATTTTGTAACAATCTAATTCCTCCTTCCAAGTACATTTGTTAACTATTGTATACATGTTTCAAATTTTATATCAACATAATTTTTTCAACGTCTCAAATTTGCTTTGAGCCATAAATTTCATACAACATTCTATGTCCAAACCGAATCCACTTAAACAAGAAAATTTAAAAAGTATACTCTAACTTAGCATCCCATTCACTAGTTAATAGCAAACTTTGCATGTGATAAGACTTAAGAATACTAAAATCAGTAATTAAGCCAAAACAAAAACAAAAAATTGAAGAAATAAAGAAGAAGAATGAGAAGCAGAAGATGACACCGAAAGTACGTACATTGATGAGCATTTTGACACTGAAAAATAATATTGTAGGGCCGGAGAGAAAGAGAGAGAGCAGTCAGTCATTCTCAAATCTCATGCAATAATGTCTTGAAATGCATGTATATAACTTTCAGACATCACAATGAAACAGGATTTTGCACTCATATGCCTATACATTTCTTTCCTTCCTCTTATCTTTCCATTATTCCATTTGTATATATACAACATCAATCAAGTACACCATTCCGTACCTTTTTTTTCGATGTGAAATCCTATTTAATAGACATTGGCATTAATTAAAAAATAGTTAATTAACATCTATGTCTATCTGCATCTAAATTCATATATATATATATATATATATTGATAATTATTTATACACTATTAATCTATTATTATCCCTTTTTTTTGTATGGCTACTAAAATTAACTAACTTAAAATTTAGTATTTTAGTTATAAGTATAAAGGTCATGCTTTAAGTGTTTTAGGTATTAATTAAAATATTTTTCATCAAAAGTGTTTTCTTAATTATTATTTTTCTTAACCATTAATGTGATTATATATAAATACACACACACACACATATATATATATATATATATATATATATATATATATATATATATATATATTGGTTCTCTCACGATAGATCTATTATTGTAATATAAAGTAAGGACTTCCATGAAATCCATCGATTTGATTGAATTTTGATTTGAATTTTTTATAAATAATAAGTTCAATGAAATCTTGTAAACCAAATTTGAAAAATTTTCAAACACTATGACTATTTTTTTTCGTCAGTTTTCTAATGCTTCATATTTAACAAAATTTGGAAAAAAATAATTGTAGTGTTTGAAAAATTTTCAAATTTTGTTTACAAGTAGATTCCGTTAAACTTATCACCACAGAAAAAATTATATTAAAATTCATACAAATCGATGGATTTCATGAAGGTCCTTATTTTATATTAAAATAAGGAATCTCTTAAAGAATCACTATATATGACAATAATAGCATGAGCCGTGAGTCTATTCGTTTTCATTAAATGTTTCTTTTTCACTTTTTGTTGAGGCATGTGTGTCTCTCTCTCTTTTGTTGTTGGGTATGCGTATCTTTGATATTTGTTTTTATTTATTTATTTATTTTGATGTATATATGTATATGTGGATTCTACCCAGGGGGTTTTCAGTCTATAATATTTTGTGATGTTTTTTTCTCTTATGTGACGCAGAACGGAAGTTCTAGGATCACAAGCGTAACCCTAACAGAACATAAACTGGAATCCACCAGAAAAAAAAAACTGAAACCAAATTGTAAATTTTATTCAATGCTTCGAAACTGATAACAAAAGCCTTAAATAGGCTTTGAAAACCCTAAAAACGGAAAAGACTAAAATATCCTCAGCTAAATAAAATAAAAACGGAAAACAAATAAAAACATAAAAATCTTCGGATGCCCGATAACCTATCTTAAACAGCTCCGTTGAGGGAGTAAATGACGTCAACCGGGCAAGCCCCGGTTGTAACGCTTTGGAGCTTCGAAAACCCTTTCCGAAAACATATTATAATAGGAAATCTGTCAACCGAGCGAAAAGTTATGCCTGTTTCATTGAAACACCTCTTTTGGACAATTTTCTATCCATCTCTTCTTCAAAGTCCAAAGCCAATTGTCCTACATCATTATGTCACTCCAATTTTAGATATATATATATAAATATTGTAGCATTTTTCAAAAAAGTAATAACAAGCTTTTAATGATCTTAGAAAATAAATTTGGTTAAATTAACCAAACACTATAAAATTATTGAAAACCCTTTTTTTCCGAATATTAAAAAGAGTTTTTAATATTTGATAGTATTGAAAAATATTCCAAAATACTCATGCACAAAATGTATATTTTCTGAAAGAACACCTAGCTAGCTATTAACTATTAAGTATCTAGTTGTAAAAATAAAAAAAAATAAAAAAACAACAAAACTATTAAGTATCTTCAAATAAATCTATGCCAAAAAAAGTATCTTCTAAAAAATATTACCCTGTACTTTTACCAATCAGTATTAAGTTAGAATTTTTTTTTTAATTTTGTGGGATTCTCAAGTGTAATAATACACTCCTCTAATTAAATTTTGTTAATCAAACATGTTAAAGTAAATTAATTCTCTGGCCTCTAGACATAGCTGAAGAGCTCTCATTAATTACCACTATATATAATTAATTAATAAAATCTTTAATTATAATAATATTGTATGATGGGATGATGAGCCAGGAGGCAGCACCTTTTTTACAGGTTTATTTATTTATTTATATTTATATTTTTTGCTTTTGCTTTAATCAAATGCTTGCAGGACAAATTAATAAACTATTTTTTGTAAAGAAAAAAGCTAATTAAATTATTTGTGTTAGCTTTTTTAGCATTATTTGTGGACTTAATTAAATTGTTAAAAGCATGCACTGATGATCTCCCACAATTCAGACATTAATGATTTTTGTTATGAAAGTTAGAATTTGATCCCTTCACCACCAACAATGGATCAACTCTCTCTTAATGGACATTTGGTCCCCCCACAATCAATCTATCTCCTCCTTTCTCTCTTATAATAAATATTTATATATTTATATTTATATTTTTCAAAATTAATCGAGAACTCGATTCTCTTATTTCTTTTCTTTTCTTTTTTAGATATTTTTTTATTTATTTTTATAATTGAACAACCCAAGAGCATTTTGTTAATGCGAATAGGATATCGAAGTCATTTCCGAAACACGAATATGATGACCATTGCTTCTCTTTTCTTTTCTTTTGGTTCCATTGACACTAATTTAGGAACAGAACAGATTCACATTGAAATGTTTGGTCTACAAAATGCTTTATCTTTTGAGAAATTAATTTTTATTTAGATCTTGTGAATATTTATTATTATAAATTTATAAAATTTTATAGTTTTGTTCATGGTTCTGGAATATTATATCACAATCACGTGATAGAAGCTGCAAATAGATGATGTCAAAACTCAAATAAGCATCTTCTTGGTAGTCATTTTGTATGTATTCTTCATAAATATTATGGATAATTTATGATGTCTTTTTAGACTTTTGGAGTTGAATTTTGTCATCATGAAAAAAACCCTTTTGTATTTATGAAATAATTGTCGTAAAATATATATTTGAACCCATAATCATATTCGTATGGATATAAGATGCATACCACCGAATCCTCTCAACTTTTGTTTAAAATATTAATAAAAAGTTATTTTAATTTATTTTAGAAAACATAAATGTATTTAAAAAAAAATGAATGAAACGTGACCAGCTAAGTGGAAAACTATTTAACTAGGTCTCTCAACTAATGTTTGAGATTTTAGGTTCAAATTTTCCTCTTCAAGTATAAAGAATAAAAATAATAATAAAGATTAAAGAAGATATACTTAATTAAAATTTAATTTGTAGAACACATGTTAAGACATAAATTATATTAATATGCCAATAATATAAATAATATAAATAAAAGACATTAAAATTTAATCAAGTTTTTTTTTTAAGTATTACATTAATTTGGTGGTTTTTTTAAGAAGGTGGGGATTTGAACTCGTAACATCTTGGTACATGTGTAAAATATTTATCACATGACCTGTCTTATCTCATTAATTTAATCAAGGTTTTAAAATTTTCATATGTAATTATTTTAAAAGAAAAACAAAACTTGATTCAAATATAAACAAACTTGGTTGATGTGTTTTCCTTTTCAATCACTTTTCTAACAGAAAAATAATTTTAAAAATTTTATAAAAAGTAAGGGATTTGTACAAAAGTGACGGGATTAGACTTTATAGATACAATCCGAATTGTAATTCCCACAATAGGGGGAGGGGTCTCCTAATACATTGTAATTTAATAGGTAAAGGTAAAACAATTTATACAATACTAGAAACTTCATTTTAAAATCTCCGAACATCGAGTCAAGAAACCATCATTGGTTAGATATTGATACTTGGTATTAATACTAATTTATGAAGAAAACAATGAAAATGGATAAATGGATTGGTGAGATGATGAAAATGGTGGGATGAGAGGAAGCCAATCCCATGAAATTGAAACAATGAAAACTAGTGTCTTCTATCAGAGGGCTCTGAGTCAAGAAACCATCATTGGTTAGATATTGATACTTGGTATTAATACTAATTTATGAAGAAAACAATGAAAATGGATAAATGGATTGGTGAGATGATGAAAATGGTGGGATGAGAGGAAGCCAATCCCATGAAATTGAAACAATGAAAACTAGTGTCTTCTATCAGAGGGCTCTGAAGTCCATGCCTACCTGCTGACTCTCTCATAAAATCTATTAAAATCTCTCAAAAGACTTGCCACTGCCTGCCTTCCTGCCTTCTACTGCCCACTTCTGGGTGGCACCACAGATTCTTGCTACTGCCCAATTCCATTTTCAACCAATTACTTTTTCTCTTTTATTTTTTTATTTATAATCCCCATTTTACCAAAGAAATCCCAAATACCCACTCATTCCCTTGAACCAAATCAATCATCCCACCCAAAAACAAATCATATATATAATATATTCAATCAAGACTACTCAGGAGAGAGAAAGAAAAAAAAAGGAGTCAAAATGTGTTTGTGATCTCACTACAAAACAAAACAAAAACATTTTCTCTTCTCATCAGACCTTGTTTTTCACTCTTCCTTATTTTTTTCTTTTCTTTTCTTTTCTTTTCTTTTTTTCTCTCTGTTCTCTCTTCTTCTCTTCTTCTTCTTCTTCTCCAGCCAAACTAACCTTTGAAACAAAACACACTTTCTTTCTTTCTTTCTTTGTTTCCTCTCCATCTGTTTGTTTTGAGGTTTAGTGGTGTGTGTGTCCATCAATGGAAATTGCAACAAGAACACAAGAGAGCAGCAGAAGAAACCCATCATCTTCATCTCCAATAAACTCACCAAGGAGCAATGGAAGCAACAGCAACAGCAACATCAATATTAATGGGGTCCAATTCCACCACCACACAACAACAACAGCAACAGCAACAACAGCAACAATAAACCCACCAATTTCACCAATTCCTCCAATCCCCAGATCTACAGAGACCAACCCTTACCCAACAACTTTTGTTCAAGCAGACACAACCAACTTCAAACAAGTTGTCCAAATGCTGACTGGTTCCTCTGAAACTGCCAAGCATGCATCAGATCCATCACCACCACCACCACCACCGCCCACCACCACCATCACTAAGTCTTCTAATTTTGTGATACCACCCATCAAGACCACCACTCCAAAGAAACAAAACTTCAAGCTTTATGAGAGAAGAGCCAACAACTTCAAGAACAGTCTCATGATCAACACTTTGGTAAACAACAATTCCAATTGTAGCAACAGCAGCAGCTTCTCTCCAAGAAACAACATGCCTGAAATCTTGTCTCCAAGTTTGCTTGATTTCCCTAAGCTTGCACTAAGCAGCCCTGTCACACCACTAAATATTGATGACCCTTTCAATAGGTCATCTCCTTCTTTAGGAACCTCATCATCATCTTCAGAGGAAGAGAGAGCAATTGCTGAAAAAGGGTTTTATTTGCATCCATCACCAATTTCAACTCCTAGAGATCATGAGCCTCAGCTTCTTCCACTTTTCCCTTTAACTTCACCTAGAGTTTCAGGCTCATCTTCTTGAACAAGAACAACAACAAGAACCAAGAAGAAGAGACTCATGTGTTGTTGTTGTAACTTGATTGTGTTTAATTATTATAAGAGGAAAACAAAAATATTTGATGGGGTTTGGATGATTTTGATGAGGGAGTACTACTGGTAGAGATCTTGTTTCAATTGTACAATTTGATGGGCTTTTTCATAATATGGTAAAGCTTCTTATTTCTCTCTTTTCTTCTGTCTTCTGTTTTTTTTTTTTTTTTTTTTTAACTTGACCTTAAAAAACTACAGTCATGAAGTGAGATATATTTCCAAGTAAACTTTCTTCTTTTTCTCTCATTTGGTATCTAGTTATATGTTTATATATTTTTGTGTGTATTTCCATGTTCTATTATTGATCAAATTTTGTTTGCATGAATTTCATTAGAAAAAGTGTAAACTCTTTGTGCCTCTCTCTTTTGCTTTTCTTGTATACAAGTCTCTCTCACACTCACATGCACACAGCAGTTCAACAACACATAATCTGACCTACATTTTTTGAATTCACAGAAGAGTAGAATATTACATCCACTGATGTTTGTGTAAAATTACTACAATTGCTTATTAAGAATCTCTGTCTGTGATTGTGAGTGAGTCTTTGTTGAGCCTTTTTGAATATTGAAAATATCTGAATACGTCTGAATTTTACTTGTAAAAGCTAAAAAGCTCCCAATTGAGAGAGCTTGACCCCATGAGAGGGCCAAGCTAGCTATATGTTCTGCTACAAGTTGTGTGACCCCTGTAATTGATAGGTCTTTGTAACTTAAGTTGTGTGACCCCTGTAATTGATAGGTCTTTGTAACTTAATTAAACAAGTCAAATATGTGTGGGATGTTTATTATCACTGTTTCTCTAAGGAAGAAATTTCCATCTGAAAATTGGCCCACCAAAGGAGACTCTTTCTTCAAAGCAAAACTCAAAAAAAAAAAAAAAAAAAGTGATAGAAACAATTGTTGGATCATCAAACTTGTTGACTTATCTACAGCACCAATTTTTTTGTTCAAACCCCTTTAAAAAAAATAACAACTGAAAAAAAAGGAATCATACATTTCCAAGCACTTCTCTAGTTCTCTTGCCTTGCTCATTAATATTATAATTAATTCATTTGTTTTCCAACCACCATTGTTGAATAAACTGAACTTGTACAATTTTAATATCTATATTGAATTTTCTAGTGCATTTGTGGTATACTTAGATATTTTTTTTTTGATAAAGTTGGTCAAAGCTAAGAAGAGGAAAAAAAAAACAAATGACAAGTATTGTACTGTATAATAACTTTGTGTTGCTAAATAATTTTTTTTAATGGAAAATATCACTCACCCTCATTTGATTTTTGGATTGGATGGATACAAACAAATATAAATTATTTCTAAATTAACCTAAAATTCGATAATTTCGAAGACACGATTTAAAAAAGTTCTTAGCAAATTTCAAAACTGTTTGGACTAGAGAAAAACTCAATAATATGTAAACCAATTATGTTACTTCTGACTTGAAAGATGATTTATAAGTCCATAAGAGATGGGAACATAAGAAAGGTTAAAAAAAATCATGAAAGAGAGAATAGTGGGACTTATAGTGATGATGATGATGAAGATTGAAAAGGAAAGAAAAGGGAGTATGATCTAAGTAACAAAAGCAAAGAAAATGTAAAGACTTTTATGTATATGTATGTGGAATAGACCCAAATAGCGTTAGAAGATTGGACAAAACCGGCAGTGTATCTATTATACTACTTTAGATGCAATTTGCCTAACTATGCTACAACTTTTTTTTTATTATTATTGAAATCTAACACAAGTCAAGGATCTGCTAGGACTTAACGAGATTAATCATCATCAGATTTAACGAGATTAAGCATCATATGAACGGTACGAATATCTGTTTCAACAACAATAAGATAAAAGTGTATGGTAGAACTCGAACCCTCGTCACTGATGTGGAAGGGACTGTGACTTAAGCTAAGAGCGGATGTACCACTATCCTACTTTCTATATTTAACATCCTGTACATTTCTCATAAAATTTTCTTTGAAAAAATAAACCCAAGAAACCAGAAAAGAAGTTTCCGGTACTAAACATAATTCTTTGATAAGAACAGATTTAAAACTCAATTTGCAGGAGATTTCCTTTTAAAATTGAAAAGATTGAAGTTAGGTTCAACTGTTTCTGCAAACATTATGAGATGCTTTTTCTTGATTTTTTTTTTGTGAAAACGAGAAGCTAAGGAAATATATTTGTTTGAGTTATAATCTAGATTTTTTTTCGAATTTTGTTTACTAACTACGTTTTTTTTTATAAATATTATATAAGTCGGGTTTTTTTTTAGGGAGGAAGGACTCATCCCACAAATAATTATGTTTTTTAAAATATATTTCCTGTTGAATTCTTCAATACTTCAATATGGACAGGGACTTGGTCCCCAGACTCGGTCCCCAGACTCGGTCCATTCTTTGCATACATAACCAAATTGACAGAACTTGTAACAGGTCTTCCTGACGTGTTATTATAACACAATAAAAAAAAAACCCTTTGAAGTTGGCATGAGCCAAATTTGATACACCAGTCCATAATTTTCATATATAAATAAAATTTGAGCAAAATTATATATAAATAATTTTCATATAACAAATAATTTCAACCCTTCGAAAGTATCTTACAAGTTTTTCTACCTTTGACAGATTGCGAGCAAATCTGAAATATATACAACTATGACCATCGGTAACTCGAATCATATAACATGTATTTACGGTTCATCTCATATTCATCTTTAGATTATTGGACTAGACGTTCGAGTTATCGTGAGCTGCTTTTCGAATTATGATCAATTCTTAAATTTTAAATTATTCCAAGAATTAACATTGAACCCTCCTCCCTAACAGGCTATAATGTTGTTGTGTACACCAAAAACACAAGAACACTGTTACACTGGTAAACTAAAGTATTAACACTGCAATGAAGATCAACAGATAAGGTTCAACAACAGAGCAGTACTAACATTTTGCTTCAAAAACGGAGGAGTTTGCTTATTTGAGTTCTAGTATATCAGCAATACTTGTTACATACAGGTGATGATGGAGGCTTTGCGAGCTTTCAGATTTCTGAAAATGAGTTGACTGTTTTGAACCCATGATTTTCTGGTAGTGGACCATTTCCTGGCCGGACCGAAATTACCACCTCCAAACCTGAATCATGGATCGGAAATTAAAAAAGCATCAACATCGAGTAATAATAAGAAAACGAAACCGTTTTCTGTTGAGTCTTGAGTACTTTTAACAACAATTTTTCTCTCATACACAAATTATAGACATATCTATAGCATACAAATACATATCACCACACTTGCCATATAAACAAACATAATTTCAATCATAATAATACACATGGCAAAAGTGTGGTGATATGCCTATAATGGTGCCTATGAGAGAAAAACTGCCCTTAACAATTATGTAAAGAGTACTTTCTTATAGTGCATTAAGGGTACACTATAATGTTGAAATGATTTCATTCCTTAAAAACTTCTAAATTGACAAATTAAAAGGACAAACCTAGACATCCTAAATTATTTAACCAGATATTGTCATATTGTTAGAATAAGAGATTGCAACCAGCTCATTACCTGCAGCTTTTGCAGCTGTAGCTTCTTGATAGACATCTGTCACAAATAAAATTTCAGAGGGCTTATCAACTCCCAATGACTGAGAAATTTCAACGTAACTCTGTGTTTCTCTTTTGTTCCTGCAAGCAAGAGGAGGGCAGGGCATTTGCATATATTCAAAACTTTGGTGGTGCCAAGAAAGTTAAGTAAAACAAGCACCAATTGAAGTTGCAGAAATTACCCCACTGCAGTATCGAAAAATCCAGATAAATATTTTCTTAAATTCCCGTAGTTCGAATTCCCAAATAGAAGCCTTTGTGCCAACCTGCTACCACTAGAATATATGTACACCTGTGACAAGATATAGAGATGGTAATTATATTGCAAATGAACTTCCTATGCATACTCAGAAGAAAATGGGAAAAAGAAAGTAAGAACCTTTATTCCCAAAGCATCCCACTTCTCAAGGGCTTCTGGAACATCGTCGAAAACTACTCCCTCCAATTCACGACTCTCAAATCCAGTTCGCCATATATGACCCTGCATGTACCGATATTATATGCAAAGCCTAGCTACATGGGAAGCATTTCTTTCTAAATCAAGTTTTGCTTACTTGCAATTGTTTTAAAGCGGTGATCTTTCGATCAGCCTTTATCATTGCATCTACATTAGTAACCAAAGCTGCTATCACCTCCTCTTTCCCCGCATCACCAGAAGGGATAGGCACAGCACCAATAACACCTTGTTGCAAATCATCTTGAACCTGCGACAAGAAATTCAAAACATTTTACAACTCATACAACCAAATTACCTTCAATTGCTGTTCCAAGTTGTTTAACACTGTCGAAAATGATTTTCGACTCTAAACTGGAAGGAATATAGAAGCAAGTCTGAAAACAGCTGTGATTTCTAGGCTAATCCCATCAGAATGTGAAATATTTGAGACTTGAGCATGAGTGTCAAGTAAAGATGTGCAAATCCATGTATTAAATCCTTTGTTATCAAGGGTTTTCAGTCGGCTGGGAGCATCGGAGTAAACAATAAGTCAATAACAGTAAATTTTTTAGTTTGAATTGCTTGGAGAATTGAAAACAGGTTTGCAGTTTCTATGCGGTGTTGCCTCGGACATCAATATCCTACCAAAGGGGAAATCTTATGTTTCACTGCTCTCACAAATTGTGAATTGATATTAAGATGAAATTATTTAAACCATAGTCCATGAGAAGGGCCTAACTTATTGTGGACAGATAAGGGTATCCTACACGTACTATTATCCGATTCAAATATATAAATAATGAAGAATAATTTGTAAAATAAACAAAAATAAATCGGATTACCGTTCACCGTCGGAATCAAATCGTATGGAGGAAGCGGATCGAACATGGGTTGTATCACCGAAGGTCGGGGAACAATCATATATCGAAATTCGAAAAGTTTCCTCTGATCACGATGCAAGTACCTACACACCGATTAAAGATGGGAGAAAATTCTCTTGATTTTTCCACATCTATCTGTGTTTCTCTATATTGTTCTATGTAAACACAAGCACACATAGTGCTTCACATGCACACACTTTTTGCACTTTGCTCACCTTTCTCTCTTACATGCAAAATACACGTTGATAGTGTATTAAACTACACAAACAGTGTTTCCTCGTACAACTGCTTACGCATGGGCTTATAATGCATGGGTTTATAGTGCATGAGCTTGGATTTGGCCCTACTTGGGTGTCTAAATGGGTCTTTAGCCCAAACCCAATTATACCAACATCTCCCATTCCCTTTTAATATAAATAAAAAGGAGCTAGGCAGCTAGCAATTTGAATCCCACTCCCTTTTAATATAAATAAAAGGTAGCTAACAATCTAAAATCTCAATTGTAAATTTTCCATTTAAATGAGATAATATTGGTAATGTTGGTATAATTGGGTTTGGGCTAAAGACCCATTTAGACACCCAAGTAGGGCATAATCCAAACCCATGCACTATACGCCCAAGCTAAAAACTGTTTAAGCAGTTTAATACACTATTAACGTGTATTTTGCATGTAAGAGAGAAAGGTGCGTAAAGTGCAAAAAGTGTGTATGAGAAGCACTATGTGTGCTTGTGTTTACTGAGAGCGATATAGAGAAACACAGATAGATGCGGAGAAAATCAAAAGAATTTTCTCCCATCTTTGATCAGTGTGTAGGTACTTGGATGAGGAAACTTTTCGGATTTCGATTTGTGATCGTTCCCCGACCTTCGGTGATACAATACGTGTTCGATCCGCTTCTGCTATACAATTTGGATTCCGACGGTGAATGGTAATCCGATTTATTTTTATTTATTTTATGAATTATTCTTCAAATAAGAACTTACTTGAGCGTGCAGTAACTTAATATCATCTTGAGTTTCTGCAGTGTCATATGTTGCATTCAAATGCCTTCCAACATTATCACGGGCATATGGAAAGAGAACCTCCATAACAAATGATATGGGAGTAGTAGTCCCTTCGATGTCAAGCACAATGCATCGCTGCAACCATACAATCAAAGTATGAAAAAGTAATTTCCTGAATATAAAGTATACCCTAAAGGCACAAATGGTCTACATACCCCTATATAAAACAACTGGTTTTCATTACTAAAGAGAGCAGAAGTTAACAATCCTTGATATATCTCTTGAGAGGAAGATATGGTAAAATTCTTACTGGCAAAAGGTTCGAATTATAATTTGAATCTGCAGTCAGTGCGTTTGTAGACATATTTAAGTTCGCATTCCTGTCAGAAGTTCCTTTCCCATTTTGAAACGGACCATGGTTTGGTGTAGACCAGTCAACGCCCAGTTGATGAAGTTTGATAGCAGCATCAAAGAGATAGTGATAACACTCAGCCTGAAAAATACGCAACCAAGTAAAGAGAAACAGAGTGAGCCTTGAAAATATAAGTGGCTCCTCTTTCATCTTGATATGAAAATCAGACATGTTGAAGAAGATTCAATGATAGGAGATAAAGGATGTGCAAGGCAAAGTTAATAACCATTCAGATAAGCATCGACCTAATTTTATGTTGGCCATCACCAAAAAGTTATAGTTATTTGAATTGTATCCCTCAGAACTGCTATCTGGCAATACTATGGTCAGACATACCAACAAAAAGTACGAGTAGATATATAAAAGAAACCTTATTTGAGTCGAACAGAAAAAGATTCTATGATAAAGATCTGGTAGAGTTGCATCAGACTAAGCACTACTGCTTTCGAGGGTTAAAAAACTGCTGCTAATGGTTATAAAATATCCTACCTAAATGGAGCAAAAGTAACTAATGAAGGGGAGCTCAAGATCAGTCCATTCATGATAAATATTGGAAAGTTGCATCAAGTTATGTGTTGAATGTAGCAATGAAATTTTGCTTCCTTAGCTTTCTCATCTACATGTTGTGTTTTTATCAACACGAGGATATGGGAAGTCAATAATAGCATGCTACTTACTAAAACAATACATCAAAATATATATATATATATATGCTTGCACAAAACAGGGATGGAACAGCTGTTGGGTGGTCAGGGCATGCTTTAGAATAACAAAGGCAATAAAGTTTCTGCACATCTTATGTCCACTTTTTTATAAATATTTCCGGATATTTTCATAGATGGATACATAGATGCTAGAACCGGTATTCTTTTTAGAAAGGGAGAACAGCAAGTGCACTGTCAAACAAGTAGGTGTAAGTGGGAGCTCTATGGCGTAAAACTAATAGAGCTATAGCAGTCCTGGTAAGGGATCTTGTCACTTCCTAACAGAATTCAAGGCAAATTTAAAATGATTATCACTAAGGCAAAAAGAAACCTGATCTAATTTCAGCATCTACAAACGGTTATAAATTTCATATATAGTTTGACCAAAGAAATATAGATAAAACAAAAAAGAACCTCACAAATAGATCAATTTGATTCAAAATTATTCATATAGCAAACCTGAGTTTTTGCACTGATCCATGAGTCTCCCCATACGTATATACCATGATTGCGAACAAGAACAGCTGTTGTTTTCGGGTAGGCTTGTATCTGAAAAACAGTAGAAATTCCAATTAATGTTAGGCAATGTTTTACATGGAGATGGAAGATCAAATTGTGGAATATATATGAAAACAGAACCAACTTATACAGATGGCATTCATAAGCTGTCCCCCAAAGGTATTCTAAGAGTAGAAATATGTCTTACCAAGAAGTTTTAACATGCTAATTACGCTTTATATATATATATATATATTATGGGAAACTAAAATGATATAAACATCGATAAGGTTACTAGGATAATCATTTGTTTGGAAACTAGTCGTGAAAGAAGCCATCACAGGCTTAACAGTGTTAGGATCTGTTCGAGAAAACTTACCGAATATCTACAAGCAGAATCATGCGCATTCATAGATCAACATCAAAAAGTTATCATTAGAATCACTATTCAGAGGTAAACCTAAGAAGAAATCAAACATACCGCTTTGGCAAGAGAATCAGTGAGCTCATTTTCATAGGCTGTATTCTCAATAATTGGGACCACAAGTTCATCATAATAACCGTGCCCTTTGATTCCTTTTATCATCTCCATATGCGTTATCTGTAAGTTTACAGAAAGCACAAACAAATCAAACGATGAAAGAGGTATTACCAAGGAGTTGACGAAAGCATTTACATATGCCAAAATACTCAACCACTTATGATATTATGAACTGATCTTCAACACATGTGATAGACTGATAGAACAACTGACCAGTCCTCTGTTAGTTGGAAATATGTAACAGGAAAATATAGGGGGTTAACAGCATGAGACGCAAACCCTGTGCTCACATCACATGTGTGGTAGCTCATGCTTTATACCCTGTCCTAAAGGAGTCCACAAGATTTCTAAACGAGACTTATTCACCACAACAATGCCTCATAAAATCTGTCCAGAAGGAAGGTAGAAAAAGAGAATAGAAAAACACTACATTCAAGGCTCAAGCAAGGAAATGAAGAGAAAAACAAAAACTTACACGAAATTCTTTTGACATTGGATTGAGCATTGTCACGAGACAAGACTCCATCCCATGGCTGTGGATAACAGCTCCAGCATCACGCATCTCGTATGCCTGGATGCCAAGAAAAATAAGTGTTAACACAAGTTTATAAAAGGAAATCTTAAAATCAAATTACAAAGATGAAGGCCGTCCTCATAAAAAGACAACCAAACAACCGATTATGTGAAATAGACTGATTGTTCAATCAAGCATGGAGAAAGATCTACGGATTTTGTCTGAAGAATTGATACAATCAGGTGTAAAGTAAATGAGATGTATTACCCACAAACAAACCAGTGTTGTCTGATTTTAGAATTGTTATACAGTCATGAAGTCATTGATTAATATGAACTTGCAGAAACTACAAATTAAAGGATCAGCTAAGCCTGTTACCACAAAACTTTGCGCAGTCCAGAATAAAAGTCAACCAGTTTACTCAGACATTAGATCATATCCTTTTGAATGATCTAATTAGTATTGGATCAATCTAAAGCAGAACAAAAGGACATATAAATAATCAAACAGCACTAGAAAGATCAATTTCCATATATTAATTACAACATATCCATTTCCATTTAATTGATTTCAGAACAACTCAATCTTCAGACCGATTCATCAAATATCAAAATGACAACCGAGATTAACTAATAATATTCTTAAGCACAAATAGTTGATACCTTCATGAAAAGAGGAGCACAATCAGAACACTTGGGAGGCTTATGTGGATACGGCTTCGGAGATGGTGAAAACAAGATAGACCCATTTCCAGATATCACATACATGTCCTCTGGTTCCATTCTCTCCTTCTGAACACCTATCCACATACCAACACAAACATACAAGGGGCTTTACTTACATATCCAAAAATCAAGAAAGGAAATATACATACAAAAATTGAACGTGAGAAAGAAATACCCAATAATTGGACTATATAACACAAAAAAACATGAGTGGAGTTGGAAAAAAGTCAAACAGCATAGAAGAATACAAGATTCATATCATCCAGCTTGAGCAATAAATAGCACGGAAAATAGCCAAGAAGGATAACCAGAATACCACAACGAAGAATTTGAGCTTGAGCAACGGCATCTAAAAGTTAAACAACAAGAACTTCACACTAACTCTTATTTGATACAGATCACCTACCTAAAAATGAAACATAGAAACATATGCAGTAAAGCTGAATAAAAAAAAAGTTGTCCAGAAATAAAACAAACAAGAATTGACAAGAGACATATTTAAGCTTGAATAACAAAAACTCAGAATCAAGCAACCAGAAAGAAATACAAAAATATTACATACCAAGAAATAACTCCACACACACAAATTTGAGCTTCAGTAGAAAATGCCAGAAATCCAACACACACAAGCAAAAATGAAATCAAGAAAAGAAAAGAAAAAAATCTTAAGCACATACAAATTTGAGCTTCAGTACGAAATGCCAGAAATCCAACACACACAAGCAAAAATGAAAAGTGCCCAGATATCAATCAAACAAAACCAAAATAATAAACGACATAAATAGCTACCTTAAACAAGAAAATTGAGCTTGAATAACAAATACTGGATCAGCAGAATCTTAACACAAACACATAAAGAAACAAACATTATATATATATAATACCCAAGTAAAATAGATACACACTTAAGCAATCAATAATAATAAAAAAAACCCAGAAAGCAAATGAAGAGAAAGAGAAAGAGTACCAGAAGGAGACATGAGGATGAGCTGGTGAGGTTTAGGGATGGAGTCGTCATGGACCTTGATGGTGATGCTGCCACCTGTCCCAGACACCCATCCAAGGGTGTAGAATTGACGGCACAGCTCCGATAACAAAGCTCTCGTTTCCTTCACTGGTTTGCTAGCCAAATACCCATCTGTATGCGTAGCTGGACCCACCAACTTCACTCCTCCGTTCACTGCCAAAGCTGCCATTGCTTTTCCTCTTTTTTTTTTTCAAAGACAAATCACAGAACCGAAAACAATATCTAAAGCAGCCCACTTTTATTGAAAATATAATCTGTGTTAAAGATGGAGACAAGCAATGTTGTTGGTTCGTGTCAGCTGTGTGAGTGTGTGTGGGAAATTTTTGATGCTGTTGAGGTTGGAATAATTTCTTTTTCTTTTTCTTTTTTCTTTAATTTTTTAAAATAGGTTTGGAATAATAAATAATTTCTTTCTTATAAAGCATATTTATTATGGAGAAATAAATAAAATCTAATGGTAAATTGTCCAAACACCCTTGGATTTAGGTCTAACTGCACACATACAAACCTTTTGCTTAAATCACACAAACATCCCTGAGTTTAGATTTAATTACACACTTAAAATAAAGAGTGACTCTAGACATCCCACATTTGTATCCCACCTCCATCTAAACTTAAGATGTGACAATTGATACGTGATGCTAGACATCCCACATTTGTATATCACATTCATCTCAACTTAAGATGTGACAATTGATGAGTGGATGCACGAATGGGTGGGCACCCAAACCGATCAACCCATCCAAACCAAACTAATTTAAATTGGTTGGTTTGGTTTCCTTAAATAAAATAAACTGAATGGGTTGTTTCTGAGCAACCCAATTGGTTTGGATTGGTTTATGAGTTGTGTTTTATCAAACCGCATAACCCAACTCAAACCATTACATACATATATATATATATATGTGTGTGTGTATATATATATATATATAAATATATATATTATTAATTATATTATATAACGAAACAAACAAAGACAAAATTTAACATAATACAACAAGAAGTGAACTTCGAAACTTTAAAGTGGTTGCTTGGATGGTTGTGGATATTGTTAATTTAGAAGCTTAAACGATTTAGCTTTATTTTACAAGTTTTAGACGTTCTACACTTTAGTTTTTTTTTAAATGATTATTGTTCTGCACTTGAGTTAAAATTAGTATTATAAATTAGTATTATTGTTTATCTTATTGATAATTGGTTTAACTACTTATATTGATAATTTGATATTATTATATTTGTTCAAATAAAAAATAATGTAATTATTTTCTTAAACTGTTAAACCAAACTGATTTTTATCAGTTTGGTTTGGTTTTAACTTATAAATGGTTTGGTTTGGATTGTAAAAAATTAAACCAATTTTATATTGATTTGATTTGGGTATAATCAAACTCAACCCAAACCAATCCATGCCCACCCCTAGATACATGCAGTAAGTGAGACAAACCATCATTAATTTGTATCTACTTTCCAATTGACGCATCACAAATTATGATATAAATTGATATATGAATTGAGATTTCTAGCATACTCTATTAATCTAATATAAAAACGCTCCTCTACTTGAATAATAAATGATTGTCAATGGATCATTTCGATTTGGGAGGACGGTCCCTTGCCCTCACTAGAAGGAGACATGTTCTGCAGTGATTTGAAACTACATAGGGAAAATCATAATTTATATAAAAGAAATGATCAACTAAGTAACTTGGTAGACATATCGAATATAGATACTTGCACATCGCTTCTTCGTACAAGTGGTTGTGCACCTCCATTCTACATTGATGGTTAGAGGTTCGAGTCCTACCATACGTATTTTTATAAGCATATGTGTGAAGTAGATATCTGAGCCGTACATATATTATTTGATATTGGTAGATCTCGACAGTCCTACTGTAATAATTGTAATACTTCATATATATATAAATATATATATATATATTATATATATATATATATATATATATTGCTCTAAGAGCTAGTCAACTATCAATTTGGATGAAAGTCAACTGATGATTAAGGAAGTAGTACAATTTTAAGTAAAGTGTTCATATACATGCAATTAAATATAAAATCGGGTTTGTTTGTTTAATTTGCCCTAAAATTCAATAATTTTGTCAATAGTTGACCACGTAGATACGTGTGTGGAATTAATGGAGAGTAATTATTATTTTCTAGTAATTTGAGTACTTTTATTAATCTCTGTTTTTTTTCTTTGAAATATTTATTTATCTGTGTTTAGTGAGTGATTAATGGCGAAATTGACTTTGCTTTAGAAATGTAGTGTAGTTATTACTGTACGGACCACTTTAGGGGCTTCAGCAAGCCGCCAGACCCGCCATAATCCCTAGCCAATCTTTGATTTTTTTTTAATTATTTAAATTACGTAATTACCCCTATGTAAGAAATTTACGAAATATCCTTCTCATTTTTTTTCCTTTTTAATATTTTTAGAAAAACTGCAATAATAATTTCGAAAAATGCCAGTTTAGTTTATTTGTTTGAACGGAAAATTCATTAAAATGCTAGTTTAATTATAATTAGATATAAGTACTCTTGATGTCTTAAATTTATTTTACTATTTATTATATTTTTATTTTAAAATAATTAAGACATATGTCAAATTTTTATTGGACTAATCAAATAGGTAAAATTGTTATATTATAAACGGCCGAAGAAAAAGAAAAATAAAAAAAATGAAATTTTATCTCTACACTTCAATTTTATCTTTTCACACTCTTTTCCTAAAAACATTATATCCTAAAAACCTAAATTAAAAAATATATATCTAAAAACAATCCAATTTATTTCAAAACTAGCCATTTTATCTTTTAACATTAAAAAAAAAAAAAAAACAATCCGCAAATCAGTAGAAATTATGAATCAATGAACAACATAGGATTGTTCTTAAATCATTTGGGTGTTAACCAAAAACTCCATACAAATTTTTTTTTTTCAAAAAAAACCATACAACATGTTAGCAGATATTATTTTGCAATTAGCTTTATTATTTGTGGAGAATTTTTTTTTTTTTTTTTGCTTGAGACAAACCCACCACCTCTCACCATTATCTAGTATCAATATTTCAGCATCCAAGAACTGCAGCAGAGCTTCCATGAAATATGTGACCAAATTGAGATGAGATCTCGATTTTAAATTATAGATTGCATTTGGGTGTGTCGGTATTTCAGATATGCTTCCCATAGACAACTATATCTTGTAGTAATTCCATGAAATTGAATTGCATAAATGAAACAAAAAAAAATGATTAATCTTAACTTGGCTACGATCTTGACATGAAAACTAGTAGTGTTTATTTTTTGTTGAAAATCATTCTCATTAATTTGGAATCAAATAAAACTTTAATAATATTGAAAAAAAATGTTTTAGGGTTTATGAAATTTTAATAGATAAAAATAAAAATTAGTCAATAGCATGTTTAGAATTTTTTTTTTTCCTTTTTAGTAATTTTAATTATGATAAAATTGTTATATAATATAGAATTTTAAAATAGAGTGTAGTAATTGATTGTCAGCAACATCACTTAAAAAGAGTGGTGTTATTGGCACACCCCATACTGATCTATTCATACCTCACTTTTTTAATTATATAATATATTTTTTTCTTTATCAAAATTACTTAAAGAGACATACAATTTAAGAAAGAAATCTTCTACAAAGTAAATCTATTAAAATCTCACTTTCCTTTTCCAAAAAAAAAAAGAACCAGTAATATGTTTCTTCAAAAAAAAAATTAACTCTTAAACACTAAAATCTGTTTCTTACATATGAATAAAATATTATGGAAGAGTTTGAGAACGATATCAAGAATATAGAAGAATTGTCTAAGAACGATATCAAACATCTTAAAAAATTGTCTGAGAATGACATAAAGCAAGAATTGTCTGACAATGATAGTAAGCATCTGGAAACAATTCATTCTTTGGAAATAAGTTTGAAGTTTATTTTTTCTTTATAAAGATATCAAACTGTAGTTGTGTTGAAGTAACATGTTATTTTTTATTTTTTCTTTTCCATCATGAAATAAGTAAAAAAAAAACTAAAAAAAAGAAGTAAAAAAAAAGAAATAAATCAATCAATGGAGGTGAGAGAGATGTATACAGATACAGAGATCAGAGATAGAGAAATTATATATGGTATGTATTAAGTTTGAAAAATAAGTAAAATGGGTAGTTTTGGAAATAAACCAAAAAATTTAATAAAAACATTTAATTTTATTTAATTAAATCAAAATTTTAAAAAGTGTGGTATGAATAGATCAGTAGGGGGTGTGCCAATAGCACCATTCCTTAAAAAAACTAATCTGAAGACGAAGGGTAAAATAACAAAGAGGGATTTTCGGTAATTAGTCTATAGAAAAAGTTAAAAATAGAGATTTTCTATTTACAATTCAATTTTATGTTTTCACACACATTTTTCTAAATACACTTCATCCTAAAACTTAAGTTTTAAATTTTATAAGAACACTTCATTTTGTTCCAAAATTATCTTTTTTATCAGTTGGCATTTGTTTTTAAAACACTCAATCATAAAAACCTATTTTTTATTAAATAAAATCATTTTGTTTCAATTGCAAAAGGTGGTTTTTTGTTTTTGTTTTTGTGGTTGGTTTTAATGTTACTGTTAATTGGTGAATTGACAATAAAAGTAAAAAACCCAACTCAAAACTTTTAATCAAAAAATACCTAAAACACAAAACAATAAAGTACCGTATCTTGTTTGATTTCAAAGATCACCCTTGTTTGAATTTAAAGATCTGCAATCTCTAGATCCAAAAATATTTTATTATTTTATTTTATATTTTGTATTATTGGATTTTTTTAAAGAAATCTAGAATCTTCTCTATCTCTATCAATAGAGATTATGATCTTTATTAATGGAGATATAAGATTTAAGGTTTTTTTTTAGTTAATTTTTATTGATTGTTTTTCCTGGTATGTTTGTGATGATAGATAAGAAGATGTATAGGAAAAGAAGAAGATGTTTTAGAGTTTGTAAACCATTAAAGAGAAAGAAAAATAATATTGGAATATAAAATAATAGTTTTTAATATCTTTAGAACTTATTTGCCATATTTAGTAATTTTAATTTAGATTAAAATTGTCATTAATAAAAAAATTAAAATAGAGTGTAAAAAAATATTAAGTTGATTGTCAACAGTATCACTCTAAAAATATGATTATAGTCGCTTTTCAATAATTTGACTTTATTAAAAAATTAAGATTCCATATTTTTTTGTTGATTTGGTGGTTTTTTTTTCAATATTTAACATTTCTTTTAGATTCCGTGAATTTTTTTAAAACATTTCATGATTTCTTACAATATTTAATTGCAAGAAGTTGAAAAATATTAAATGGATAGTTTTGTAATTTATGGTTACAGACTAAAAAGAAATTTTATAATATAGTTATGTTCAAATTTTATATGTGGTTAAAAACAAAATTTATATAACTTTTATGGTTATTTTTGACAATTTCCACTTCATTAATAATTCTTCAATAAATTTCAGATAAAAATATGCAGTGTTAACTTAAATTCAAACAAAAATTAAAAAAAATTTACAAAGAAAAAAAAAACAAAAAAACTCCTAAATTAGAGTGGTCAGAAGAAAATCAAGCAATCCAACGGCTATGAGTTGTTTGATTTTATAAACTCGTTTGTACGGAATAAAAAATAGAATGATACTCAAAGAATAGCCTTTGTTGAATTATTTGGTTGAAAAAATAAATCATATTATTCTCATTGTTTTCCTAAAATTAAAAATAAATAAAAAATTGTTCGTAGCAAGAAAAAAAAGGTTGAAATAATTATTTGTATTTGGTTTGCTATTGGCTACTGCATTGTATGAACTGAGCAAAAATCAATGGTGACTCAACTGCTGAGATGAGTCCTTGGAAGCCGATCGACTCAGATTGTCTCACTCACTCACCCTAACTCGACCAAAGCCTTCTCAGTCGACACCACTCCCATCACTGCCACTCTTTTTCCCGGCAACAGAATCGGCCCCGAGATCGCCGACTCCGTCAAACAGGTAAATCTCTGTTTTTCTTCTCTTCACTTTTGTCAACTATCGTGCTCTGTGCCTTCTTTAATTTGCTAAATTTGTATAGTCAATCTTGTAACTAACGTTTAATGGACTGAATTTGTTTTTGTTACTGTTTTTTTAATTTTTAACTTTGGTTTGTTTGTGAAGTTAGAGGGTTATTTTATTTTGTTAAATAATTTGAAATGTATGGTGATTGCATAGCAAAATTTTGAGTTATTCACAAAAGTTATAACTCAATTGAGAGAAATTGGAATTGTCATATTTTTAAGAAGAAAAACGAGAGTGGGATTTGGTTTTGAATTCTATATCGAATTTGTCATTGGTTAGGGTATATGTTTAAGGACAAAAATCAAAATTAAGGTTTGGTATACATTCATCTTTGGATTAATAGGTGAAAGGTAAGAATTTTATGTTGTTTTGTAGGTGGGAATTTGCTTTATTCATTCCTGTGTTGAAGGGATTTTTACACATTTATTTTTCTTTCGTTTGTGTCTAAATTATATATTGTTCTTACTTCTTACCGCTTATTGAAATATATAGTCGTTGATTGTCTTTACTTGTCTCAAGCCTTAGCTTACCATAGTACACTTTTGTTGTTTTTATATTCTTTATTATAATTTATTTTTCTTCTTAATGCCATAAGAAATTCCTGTGATGACAGTTGTCTAGATTAGAACATTTTTATTGACATTACTGTTGTTAGTATTGTTCAAAAACAATCTGGTTCGAATCTGCAAGAGACAGAAACACAATAAACGGAAACATCACGTTAGGGAAATCGAGGCCCGTGTTTCACATGGTGTCCTTAAGACAATTTCGCCGGCTAACACCATATGTGTATGACGATTGTCTCCCAGGATACAACGATTTAAACAGTGGATGTGTAAAACACAAACCACTCTCAGCGAACTCAAATTGAATTCAAACTTACCAAGATACGAAGAACAGAAGAACTAAGAAAAGAACAATATTTTCTCTTAATTTCGTGATTTCCAGAATAATCTAATGAGGAAATTAGACTAGGGTTTAAATAGAAAACCTAATCAGTAGGATTGATTTAGGAAATACTTAATTACTATAGTTGTAATGATAACGGAAAATAATTAAGGAATAATCTTCAAAAAAGATATATTCCTAATTAAACACTGATTCTAATTACTTAGTGATCAAGTAAGTATCAGAATCCAAAAAGGAAATCAACTCTTTCCTTAATCTAATTAATTTCCATAACCCAAAACGAAAATTAACTATTTTGTTAGTCAACTTTTCCTTATCATTTAAACCTTCTAACTTAGGGAAAAATAAATTAAATTAATTCTTTCCTAATCAATAAAATGTTGATTTAGGAAAAAAGAAATTAAAAATAGTAGCAAAAAGTCGATTATACTTTCACGGTCCAATCAGTGCAGCATTCGTGTACACAGGACGCGCCCACACACATGTTTATAAGCTACTATCACACAACCACTTATATATACCACATATAAGTGTTTTCCCCAACCAATGTGGGATGCACATTTTTTCCTACACAATGGGCTCACATTGAGACTCAATTTCTCATTCACCCATTAATAATTTTGTGAGTTTGAGTATATCATTTCGAAGCTCTCACGGAGGAGAATTCGAATATACTTTGATCTTCTATTTTCATGGAATCAATCATACCCAAATAACACTATCAAAATATGTGTTCATCACAAAATTTCCAACAATCCCCCACATGAATGAAATTGACCTAGGAGACACGAGAGATGACTTTTGGTAAGTTCAAACGGTCGAGAAACTTGCATAGGATAGGTAGGTGTTACCCTTTGAACCTTCCCTCGTAAAGGTATGCTTACTTTACTGGCTAATCAGTAGATATGATATCCTTGAACTGTTCTGCCGTTTATGTAAACGATAACGTACCTCACACAGGCATCTTCCAGACCCAATTTGGTTCTCATTGTTATGTTCGTTTTGGCCATGAAGATGCGCCTGGTTCTATGAGAGTCGCTGGAGAATATAGCCCTTCATTATTCTCTTTTAGAAGCGGCCCCACTTCTCTCTCACATAGGTGATTTCTTAATTAAGAGCAACTCGCATTACTCTGCTCAGATTTCCATAGCTTGGAATTCTGACACATAAGAATCATTAAAAACATAGTTTAACCTTTTACCCTACGGGCATCACTGTTTCATCATAGGAATGGACTGGAGGGTAACCCCCACAGTGATCCAACTAAGTCTTACAACTTGGTTGTCCTATTGAACCTAGATCTTGGGATCTCCAGTCAACTAGGTTGGGTTTCCATTGTATCGACTTTCATTTCATGGGCTTTAGTCTCATTCCCCTCGATGATATCTCAACTAATTCTCTATTTAACCCTTTGGTTAGCGGATCCGCAATGTTATCTTTTGACTTTACATAGTCAATAGAGATAATTTCAGTTGAGAGTAGTTGTCTAATGGTATTATGTCTTCGACGTATATATCTAGACTTTCCATTATACATGTTGCTCTGTGCTCTTTCTATTGCTGATTGACTATCACAATAGATGCAAATCGCTGGCACAGACTTTGGCCATCTTGAGATATATTCTAAAATTGGCGTAGCCATTCAGCCTCCTCACCACATAAAGCAATAAACTCAGATTCCATAGTGAATCTGGCTATACATGTCTGTTTGGAGGATTTTCAAGATACAGCCGCACCTTCTAGTGTGAACACATACCCACTAGTAGATTTTGAATCTTTCATATCAGATATCCAGTTTGCATCTGTGTATCCTTTTAGGACAGCAGGATATCTGGTATAATGCAGCCCATAATTGCGAGTGAATCGTAAGTACCCATTCCTTTCCAATGATCGGTTCATGGATTACTCGTGTAACTGCTTAATTATCTGACTGCATTAGCAATGTCTGGTCTTGTACAACTTATTAAGTACATCAGACTTTCTATCACTCTAGAATATTCGAGTTAAGAGACTATCTCACCCTTATTCTTTGATAGGTGTAGATTTGTATCTACTGGTGTTCTGAAAATTCCAGAATCATTTTTGTTGAATTTATCAAGAATGATGTCAACATAGTGTGACTGACTGAGAATGAGTCCGTTCGATGTCCTTGAGATTTTTATTCCCAACATTACATCAGTCGGTCCCATATCTTTCATATGAAATCTTGATTTCAACATATCCTTGGTAGATTTTATCATCACTACCCAATGAGCATGTCATCAACATAAAGGCACGAAATGACATAGCCATTTCCTGTGTCACATTCGTTGATTTAAAATCCATTTGACGTCATAACATTGTCAAATTTCTCATGCCATTGTTTTGGTGTTTGCTTTAGACCATATAAGAACTTCACCAATTTACAGACTTTCTTTCCTTGTCTTGGAGCGGAAAAACCCTCAGGTTGTTCCAGGTAGATCTCTTCATCTAGATCTCCATTTAAGAAAGCTGTTTTCACATCCATTTGATGTACTTTAAGATTTCGCAAAGCTGCAATTGCAAGAATCATCCTAATGGAGGTTATTCTCTTCACAGGAGAATACGTATCAAAGTAATCTAGGCCTTCTCATTGATTGTAACATTTAATTACAAGTTTGGCCTTATACTTATCAATTGATCCATCTGCTTTCATTTTTCTCTTGAAAAACCATTTGGACCCTAGCGGTTTACATCCCGGAGGAAGATCCACTGACTCTCAAGTATGATTTTGAAGGATGGAATCAATTTCACTCTTGATAGCTTCTTTGCATAAGAGTCCTTCTGAAGAGCTCACCATTAGCTTCATCATTGGATTTACATGGAAATACATGTTCAATTGATCCATCTGCTTTCATTTTTCTCTTGAAAAACCATTTGGACCCTAGCGGTTTACATCCCGGAGGAAGATCCACTGACTCCCAAGTATGATTTTGAAGGATGGAATCAATTTCACTCTTGATAGCTTATTTGCACAAGAGTCCTTCTGAAGAGCTCACCATTAGCTTCATCATTGGATTTACATGAAAATACATATTCAAAGAACGATGCATTTCTAGATTCCATTATCGTGTTTTTGTGTATATCTGGGATGTCAGATTTATACACCAAAAAGCACAACTATTATGTGCATATCTAATGAAGATGCAATCAACGGGTTTTAGACCTATTTTCACCTTCTTAGATGTAGGTACGACCACTTTGACAAGACACCCCCATATTCATAAGAATTTATAGGAAGACTTTCTTCCTTTCCGAAACTCATATGGGGTCTTGTCTTCTTTCATTCGTGGTACCTTATTTAAAAGGTAATTGCTAGTTAATATAGCTTCACCCCACATGTTCTGAGGCAATCCAGAACTTATCAGCATTGCATTCTTCATTTCAAGGAATTATTTTCCTGTTCAGCAACTCTGTTTTGCTATTCGCTTCTCAGTGATATCAGCCACCTAAAAGGTTTCACTTCGGATCATCCCTTCGACATGAATCTCATGTATAGTCACTTGAAGCTCTTAGAGTCTGCCATCTTGTAATCAAGAAACCAGCCAACAACAAACCTTTTAGATCCAATATCCTCTGCTTGTGTGTCCGGTCTAACGACTCCCACAGTTCTTTGACTGTTTTCGCTATACAGCGAGTCTGACTGCCCGTTCAGTATGGTTTTTTTTTTCACAGAAAATCCAAAGCATTCCATACCTGAACATCTCGCTCTTAACCACTATTGGGTTTACGAGCATCTCCAGTCAAGAATCTGGCTAGATTCAGTGTGGTCAAATAGAACAGCATTTTTTGCTGCCACCACTAAAAGTTCCCGTGACTTACATACTGGCTCATCACCGGATCTCCCATGTTTCTCAGGAATGAGTTGATGGCCAGAGTCAATGTTGCTACACTTGGCACCAAACCGGCACATATCCCACAAGCACTGAATTAACAGCTAAAGTGTCTAGTCTGACAGTTGGATTAGCACTAGGAGTCTCAAGTGGAACACTTGTGTTCACGTTTGATTTATCCGCCATAATATCAGGAGGAAATCAACTGAATTAATTTGGAAATTAATTCTCATTAAAATTGGCAACATTAAAGTCAAATCAGTTCTGTTTTGAATTCAAAATTTAATATTTCGATTAACCCGGAATTAATAGAAATAAATCATCATTAAGTTGATAATTACAATTTTAAAGTTCAAAAGACTTGATTTTGACAATAATCACCATTTTAAACTTACACATCCAACTTGTCACCACTGTTGGCTTTATGAGCCTCATCAGTTAAGAATCTCGCAAGATTCAATGTGGTCAGTTAGAGCAACATCTTTTGTTTCCATCTCTTGAAATTCAGACCACTGAATTTTTCTGGTTTCTCCATATGGTTCATCAGAACCGAAACCGGAAACACAAATGAATTCACCGTCAGGGTATTCATTTGACCCACACAAGGGTTCACTTTTGGGTCGGTCAATTGACCCACGCTCGGGTTTACCACGGGAGTCTCTTGACCCACGCTCAGGTTCACAATTGATTCGGTAGTCCCTTCCACAAACCAAATCAAATATTTTAGAACCATTAATATATATATATATATATGTATGTATAACAATATATTAAATACTGATACATCAAAAGTGGTATGTTAATGCATATCAAATATAATTTATAAATACACCAATATAAATACTGTTATTTATACAACCTTTGAAATATAAATAACCAATACATACGTTGTTATTTATATAACTATAACTAATATATCAAACAAAGATATATCACACACAGATATAATATTGGTTATCAATGCTGTTATCAAATAATACCATACACTAAACACCGGTATATCCACTTATATTAACACACTGATAAAGCAAAACCAATATTCATATATATCCACCGTATATACCGACATATCAAACAATGATATCAACCGGTATACACCAATATATCGGATACTTATATAATGTATTAAACACAAATAGAGCACTTCAAATTTAATATCTGTATCTACAAACAAGTGCTGCACTTGGTGTCAGATTATATAACAATATAATCAATTTAATTAAACACTGATATCAACAATAATATTGTCTTTTAGTTCACCAAACTTTATATTATTTAGCTTCACACATATTAGTACACCACACTAATACATCAATCGACCAAGTTAATATATATCAACAATATATATAGCACATACAGGTTAATCAATACAATGATGTAAAACCAGTGTCAAGACTTATATATATATATATATATATATATATATATATATATATACTGGGTTGTACCAGATTATATAAACATATAATCCTTTTTATTTTTTCGATTGTTTCAAATATGGACTACAATTCTATATCTCTGAAATATCAAATATTTACACACTCGTGTGTACAACCGATATACTTTTAGAATCACAAAAAATCATATAAAATATATGATAGTACCGATATCGAATATCGGATATCAATAAGTAAATCAAAATCGATTCCAAATTTCACAATTGAAATCACAATCAGTGTCTGGTATCAGACCTGATTACACAATTGAAATCACACGTGATTTCTCAATCAGTGTCCGTTAACAGACCCGATTTTCCAATAATTTAAATCAGATAATAATTTGAAATCAGTGTCTCGAAACAGACCCAATTTCCATAAATTAATATTTTATTAACCCAATCAAGTGATGTTTATGAACCAATTCTGTCGCAAAGCAAACAGAAAATGAACCAGAAGTTTTGTATAGAAAATAAAACATGAGAAGAAATTAAAAAAAATGGTAAATTGTCTTAAGATTGTTGTTAGTATTGTTCAAAAACAATCTGGTTTGAATCTGCAAGAGACAGAAACACAATAAACGGAAACATCACGTTAGGGAAATCGAGGCCCGTGTTTCACACGGTGTCCTTAAGACAATTTCGCCGGCTAACACCGTATGTGTATGGCGATTGTCTCCCAGGATACAACGATTTAAATAGTGGATGTGTAAAACACAAACCACTCTCAACGAACTCAAATTGAATTCAAACTTACTAAGATACGAAGAACAGAAGAACTAAGAAAAGAACAATATTTTCTCTCAATTTCGTGATTTCCAGAATAATCTAATGAGGAAAATAGACTAGGGTTTAAATAGAAAACCTAATCAGTAGGATTGATTTAGGAAATACTTAATTACTATAGTTGTAATGATAAAGGAAAATAATTAAGGAATAATCTTCAAAAAAGATATATTCCTAATTAAACACTGATTCTAATTATTTAGTGATCAAGTAAGTATCAGAATCCAAAAAGGAAATCAACTCTTTCCTTAATCTAATTAATTTCCATAACCCAAAACGGAAATTAACTATTTTGTTAGTCAACTTTTCCTTATCATTTAAACTTTCTAACTTAGGGAAAAATAAATTAAATTAATTCTTTCCTAATCAATAAAATGTTGATTTAGGAAAAAAGAAATTAAAAATAGTAGCAAAAAATCGATTGTACTCGCACGGTCCAATCGGTGCAGCATTCGTGTACACAGGACGCGCCCACACACATGTTTATAAGCTACTATCACACAACCACTTATATATACCACATATAAGTGTTTTCCCCGACCAACGTGGGATGCACATTTTTCCCTACACAATGGGCTCACATTGAGACTCAATTTCTCATTCACCCATTAATAATTTTGTGAGTTTGAGTATACCATTTCGAAGCTCTCACGGAGGAGAATTCGAATATACTTTGATCTTCTATTTTCATGGAATCAATCATACCCAAATAACACTATCAAAATATGTGTTCATCACAAAATTTCCAACAATTACTTCCTCACAATGCAATTTAAAGTTGTGACAAATTTTGATACTTGTGGTAATACAGGTGTTTAGAGTAGCTGATGTGCTGATTTAATGGGAGGAGCATTATGTTGGAACTGAAGTAGATCCTAGAACTCAGTTTTTTGACATGGGAAAGTTTAGAATCAGTGAGGCGAAATAGGGTAGGCTTGAAAGGGCCAATGGCGACGCGAATTGGAAAAGGTCATCGTTCTTTGAACCTTACTCTAAGGAAAGAACTTAATTTGTACGCCAATGTTAGGCCTTGCTGCAGCCTCACTGGTTATAAAACTCGGTATGATAACGTGGATCTTATCACTATCCGTGAAAACACTATAGGGGAGTATAGTGGACTTGAACATCAAGTAAGTTTATTTTTGCAGTAAACATACCTTAATAACAAGTATACAAACATATGTATCATAAATCTATAAGAGTTTTATATTTTATGACAGGTGGTGAGAGGCGTGGTGAGAGTCTCAAAATTATTACACGCCAGGCTAGCTTGAGGGTGGCTGAATATGCTTTTCATCATGCCAAGGCTCATGGAAGAGAGAGAAAGTGTCGGCAATACACAAAGCCAACATTATACAGAAAACTGATAGTCTTTTTCGTAAGGTCTTCTTATTTTAGACGTTCAATTATAGATTACTTTATTGTATTTTTATTTATCCACGCATTAATTTGGTTTAGCTTTTACTTGTAGTGTTGTCGTGAGATTGCAGAGAAGCACCCTGAGATAAAATATGAGGAAGTTGTCATTGACAATTGCCGCATGATGGTAAAGGCATAATGTAGAACTGTATGAATGGAACTTACCTTTTCTTAATTTCTTTTTAATAAATTATGGAGCCAAAATCAAGGGTTAAAATTGACTGAATTTATTGCCATGCGCAGCTAGTTAAGAATCCAGCTCTATTTGATGTATTGGTGATGCCTAACCTATATGGAGACATTATCAGTGACTTGTGTGCTGGGCTGATTGATGGATTGGGCTTAACATCAAGGTAATTGTGTTCTTCAGTCTCTTCCCAACTAATATACTTCTAGTTCTAGACCATCTAACAACTAATAACTTCCTGTGCAGTTGCAATATTGGTGAGGGAGGAATTTCTCTTGCTGAAGCTGTACATGGTTCAGCACCTGATATTGCCGGAAAGGTTAGCTTTAAAACTTCTTTATGATTTATATTTATACATTCATCCTTGTTCTCTCTTGATATAACTTAGTCATATGGATATAGATGCTTGTTCTGTCATATATTTATACATTCATATATAAAAAAATTAAATAAAAGAAGTGCTTATGTATGCCTGCTTAATTTTACAATTGCAATATAATTTACTATACCTTCCCTCGTGTTGTTGGATCCCAAGGTATTTTTTATTCTCAAATTAAAACTCGTATGATTTTCAAGTTATCTTGGTGTTAGAAACTAAACATGCGAAAGCACCCCTAAACTTGATTCAGTATGTTATTCTGTAATTATATAATTGTTCTTATTTTGAATAAACAAGATCCAAGCATTAGGCTTTAAAGGCTAATATAAAAGTATGAGTAGTTTAGTTTCCAAGGATTAGTTTGATGCGCAGATTGAGAGAATTCATGAAAGTTTTTGAAGGAATAACTCAATAACAGTAGCCTTGTTGGCAACCGTGGGCTTCTAGTGTGTCCTTTCAAGAGGATGTTGTAATTGACTTCACGAAAAGGAAGCCCAAATGGAGTATGTCGCAATTAAATTTTGGCATGTATTTAAGATACTATGGAGTTCACAATGTGTTGCGTTAATAATCAGTTTTGTAAAGGTCTATATGGGTGAGCATGATAGAGTGAAGGATCTATGGAGACATCTGACTTGATCTGTTAATTGTAATGATGAAGCACAAGTGCTTGCTGCTTATATCTTGTGTGGTTTGATTTTACAGAATTTAGCAAATCCAACTGCCTTGATGTTGAGTGCCGTAACAACGTTGCGTCATTTGGAGCTCCATGGTAAAGCCGATAGGATCCAAAATGCTATCCTCAACACAATTGCAGAGGGGAAGTATCGAACTGCTGATCTTGATGGCACTTCAACAACTGATTTTACAAAAGCAATTATTGATCATCTATGAAGATTTAAGGTCACTTCTTATTGAGACTTGTATTGTTAGATGTCTTTCTTTTTCCTAGAGCCATGTCGCACCTCATAAGGTGTGTTTATATATATATATATATATATATATATATATATATATCAAACAAAAAAGGAATTTTCTTTGGAGGGAGTGAGAGTGTGTTTGGTAGGGATGAAAAGGGAGAGAAAAGAAAAGGGTGAAGGGAAAAGGGAGAAGAAAAACGGGAAGTATGTGTTTGGTATGGAGAGAAAAATGGAAGGAAGGGAAAAATGGGAGGAAAAATTTATGGGTGGAACCCACAATTTTTAATCCTCCCAAAAGTGGATGGAAAAGGGAGAGAAAAGAGGGAATGCTTTTATGTATAATTAAAATTACAAATTTGTCCATATTTTTAATATATAAACTATAATGCAAGGGTAAAATAGTAAAATTGAAAAGAAGATCTCTTCTTTCTGTCATGTTTACCAAACATCTCAAGGGAAAATTATTTTCCTTTCTTTCCCTCATGTTTTCTATCCCGCCAAATCTTTCTATCATTCCTATTTTCTTTCCTCCCTACCAAACAGACTCTAAGACTCATTACCTTGATGAATATGTGCATTCTTGGAGAAGTAATATAGGACATAATTTATATGCCCTTGTCCCTTGAAATGCAGAAAATTACACAAACAAATTAGTAAAAAACTGTTGGGCGGTGATTTTTTTTTTGTTCGTATTCTAATAATTATTAGTAGAAAAGAAATAAAAGCATGGTAATTTGGTGTCTTTAATCTTTGTCTAGTTGCCTTCTGAATTTCCAATGGTTTTACAATACTTTTAGTGGGTTAATTTATTATATTATGTTTTACCATTAGATTTTCCTCTCTGTCTCTTTGGATGAAATTTATTTGAGGCTTGTGATTGACATCTCTTGAAAAACTAGGCAATTCCAAATTACGAATGTAAACGTAGGACAATTACAAAGAATTTGGTAACTTAGGCCATCTCCCACCCAAAATATCAATATGGTGTAACTTTTACATCAAAATGGTGTAACTTTAATACCATTTATTTTTTCCATCTCTAACATATTGCACCAAATGTTACGCTAAAGATATTCCCTTTCTTTTCTTTTTTTTTTTAAATTATTTCTCAACAATTAACATTTCACCCCCTAATTAACATAATATTGTAATAATGTATTTTATTAGTTAACTAAAATAAGTCCTTAAAAAATTAACCAAAAATAGTAATTTAAGAAATTAAATTTTATTAATTAAATATTGCTTCTAACCAACTCAACTTCCACTCACCTTATTAATATTTTCGGTTGGCTACAACTACATGTATTAATATGGTGAGATAGATGTTGGATGATATTGGATGAATATTGAGTGATATTTATGACGAAAATAGTAATAAGGTGGGTGGAAGTTGAGTTGCTTCTAACCAACTAAACTTCCACTCACCATATTAATATTTTTGGTTGGCTACAACTACATGCAGTAATATTTTGAATGATATTTATGATGAAAATATTAATAAGGTGGATGGAAATTGAGTTGCTTCTGGTCAGAAGCAAAATCAACTCAACTTCCATCCACCTTACTAATATTTTCATTTGGCTACAACTACATTCAATAATATCACCCAATATCCGCTTCATCGTTTATATAAATAGTATATCAAACTATAATTAAACATATCTCGTCAAATCATTTGTGCTAAAAAAATGACTTCAAATCAACGAAGTTCTTCTTATACAAACGATGAAGACTCACACATTTGTCATGTATATCTTGATATTTCCCAAAACCCGATTATAGGTATAAACCAATCCAATCCAAAGATAATTTTTGGTCTTCAGTTAGGACTGATTACAACTACTCAAAACCAGAGTTTATCACTCAAGCTCGAGCCAAAAGATCTTTGCAGTGTCAAATGCAAATTCTCCTTACTGCAGTTGGCATATTGATGGGATGTGTACGACAAAGAAAGTCTGAATCCAAGTGGTGCTTCAGAATAAGATATTGTGAGTATTTGTTACAATTAAAGTTTTAGAAATATTATATCTAATATTTTATTTTAATAATATATTTGAATCATTTTGCAGTTAAATAGAGCCAAAACGTTGTTAATACAAGATAAGAATTACAAGAAAGGATTCAAATTTGATCACGTGTGACCCACACTTAAAGATATTGAAAAATTTGCAGATAATGCTAATTGTGCAACATCAGCCTTTCAAAGGTAAAGTGACAACTTTGTATCATCACAATCAGATACACAAAATTCAGAGTCTTCCACATCGGCAAGTCTTGGACTATCCTCATTTTCTCTTGACATAAGTGATGGGGATATTGACAGTAGTTCAGCTCAACGACATGTTGGGGTGAAGAAAGCAAAATTGAAGAGGAAAACTGATAAACAAATTCAATATTTATTGACTCTATTAAAGAAGATAATCAACAAGTTCTTGAATTTCTTTAAAAAAGGTTGTGTGGATAGGCAAAAAAATTACGAAATCCAAATGATACAAGCACAAAATGACTCAAAAAATTGGTCATGGCTAAATATCAGAAGGATACTAAATCTTACAAAAGATTTGAATTCGTAACTGATCTAAGAGTACGCGAGTTTTTACGAAGTGAACAATCAAGAATTATGGAAAAAAGAGTTCAACAATAAGGCAAAGGATCTTAAAATATCTATGGTTCTTTTGGCCAATATTTCAATAACCTTGGAGGATTTGGAAATGATCTCCCGGACTACTAAATCGTTGTTGTAATTTATGTTGTATTTTCCCTTAATTTTACTGTCTCCAAATTAGTGATAATTTATTTTATCTTTATGAAGTTTTTATGATATTCTTAATGTTTTTAATGTTGTATTTTGCTTTTAATTTTAGTGTTTTCAAATTAGTGATTTTAAAAAAATTAGTATAATTTTTGTATTATATATTTAATTTTAGTTTATTATAAATGTTAATATAAATAATAATTAAATTAAAACAAATATAAATTAAGTAAAATCATTAAATAATAAATTAGGATACAATTGGAATAAATTTGATTGAATAAGAGTAAAACTATGATTAAATAAAGCTTTTAAATAATAAAAAAGGATACAATTGAAATATATTTTATTGAAGTGTAAAACTGTGATTAAACAAAACTATAAGTATTTAAAAAAGGACAAAATTGCGTTAGTTCTACAGTGTTGTGCGAAATCTGGCGTAATATTGTAGACCAAGACAATTAGACGCAGAAATATGCAGTTCGGTTGGAGAGGAATTTTTGCTTCAATTTAGTGTCTTGCTTCAATATGTAGTCTGGTTGGTGTGCTATTAATATGCAT
Source organism: Dipteronia sinensis (assembly GCA_033220585.1). Classification (NCBI taxonomy): domain Eukaryota; kingdom Viridiplantae; phylum Streptophyta; class Magnoliopsida; order Sapindales; family Sapindaceae; genus Dipteronia; species Dipteronia sinensis. The sequence goes on from JANJYJ010000258.1 coordinate 59,884, forward strand.
CAAAATGATGTATAGCAACAGTTATATAGTAAGATCTCTTAAAAGGATTCACTCCAACCTAGTTAGAAATCCCAAAAAAAAAAATACTTGTAGGAGTCCTTCACACATTCACATTGTTTTCTATCTAAATGTGATTTACGATCTGTCAAGCAGGTAATTACAACCACAATAATTTAGGTCATCTCCAACTCTTCACTTCAATTTGGTGTAACTTTTACATTAAAATTGTACAACTTTTACATAATATCTTTTCCATCTTCAATCCACTGTATCAAATATTACACTAAAAGAATATTCATTTTTTTATTATTATTTCTCAACAATTAACATTTCATAAATTATTTAATTATACATTAATTAACATTTTATAGCGATAATATATTTATTAGTTAACTAAAAATAGTCCTTAAAAAAATTAACTAACAATAGTAAATTAAAAATTTAATTTAATTAACTAAAATATTGCATTTATTAAGTTAACTTAAACATTACACTTCATATAAAAACAAAAACACAAAAATAAAAGTACATTTTGATCGTCATCTAATTCTCTTAATTAGTATACTCATCTCACAAATGATCAATTAATGCATTTCGAAGTGTAATGTGAGCCTCTTTATTCTTGATTTGTCTATGTCGGGCTAGGATTTCTTGAAATCAGGTATTTTCATCTACCACCATCTCAACTTCTAGAGTTGACGCTTCCATCTGATCATCAATTGTTGTATCAATATCACGTCCATCCTTAATTATCATGTTGTGTATAATAATGCATGCACTCATTATATCATGTAATACATGTTTTTTTTTTCCAAAAACGCGTCGGTCTTGTCAAAATTGCAAAGCGGGATTAGAAAACTCCAAATGCATGTTCTACGTCTTTTTCACATCCTTCTTGTTTTATTGTAATTTTTTTCGAACCACGTGGATCGAGAATAGTTTGTACAAGCGTAGATTATTTTAGGTATATATATGTCATCAGCTATTTTATAACTCATGTTATATTTTTTTCCTTGAATGATATAATGAGCTGGATGAACAATACCTTTAGCGAGATTGGCAAAAGATGAGATGTCTCCAACACATTAATGTCATTGTTGGAACTCGGCAAACCAAATGTGCATGTCATATCCAAAGATCATAATAGTTGGGGTTTCACTACGACCTACATATTGTCCTGCCCAAAGCCGTTGGACAATTTTTCCACTTCTAATGCATATAATCTAGACTACCTAGCATTCCTGGGAAACCACAATGTTTACCAATACGGAGTAGTCTGGCAACGTCATTAGCGTTAAGTGATCTTAGATATGCTATGCAAATACTTCCACAATAACACGACAAATCTGTTCTAACTTTCAATTGTTGTAGACTATTCTATTTTAATGTACTCATCAGTATCGACCATATGCCAACATCGAACCACCGCTGTTATTTTTGAGAAGCAGGCACACCGACTCTACCAAGCCCATCCCTTCATTGCATAAAGTAGTTGTCATGACCTTCCACAAAATTAACAATACGAAGGAATAAACTTCGAGCCATTCTAATCGTCGACGAAACATCAAATCGTTATATCGTGGGTTCTCGGCAAAATAGTCGGTGATCGGATTATGATCAGCATTTTTCCGGTCTCGGTTGATCACTATATGACCAGGAATTAAGCCTCCATTGGTCACTTGGTTGTTTTGTTGATTGAGACACTAAGTGATGCAGAGGTGTTTGTTAGCACGATGTTAATTATCGTTTCTTGTTCTGCATTAATCGCTTCAAGGACCATCCATAAGTTGTACTTCATCATCATTGTTAGCATCGGAAGGTGAAGATGAAGATGAAGTAGAATATGATAAATGAGAATGGATCTTCAACATTGAAATTCATTTTTGAAGATAGATAAATTGAGTGAGTTTTAGCAAACTTTGGTATAGTCTTTTATCACTGTTGAAGATAATATTCCAGATAAACCATAGGAATATGTACTATTAAATCCTAACTATTGGATGGATTTCATCACTATCTGAACAATATGATTAATTTCCAAAATATTACCTTTACTTTTTTCCAAAATCTTATCTTCATTTTTTTCCAAAATCTGAAGATAAGAAATCATTACTATTATCTCAACCATTGGATGAATTTCATCACCAGCTGAACCGTATGATAATTTCCAAAAATATTACCTTTACTTTTCTAAAATCTTATCTTCACTTTTTCTTAATATGAGATAAGAAATATGTACTATTATATCCCAACAATTGGATGAATTTCATCACCATCTGAACCATAGAATTAATTTCCGAAATAATACATTTACTTTTTTTCCAAATCTATAGTTCACTTTTCCAAAAGCAGAGAGATAGGAAAACTGTACTATTAAAATCTCAACCATTTGATGGATTTCATCACCATCTAAATCATATGATTAATTTCAAAAATATTACCTTTACTTTCTGGAAAATACAAAATATTACCTTCATATTTCTTATAAATCTTATAAATAGCATACCACACTGTACTTAAACATATTTCTTCGAATCACTTGTGTTAAAAAATGACTTCAAATCAACAAAGTTCTTCATACACTAAATGAAGAAGCCTCACACATTTGTCATGTATATCCTGATAATTCCCCAAACCCGATTATATGTATAAACCAATCCAAAGATAAATTCCAGTCTCGAGTTGAGACTGATTACAACAACTCAAAACCAGAGTTTAGGACCATTTCCAACCGAACTTCAAATTGAAGCAAATCTTCAATTTGAAGCACTGACCCTCTCTCCACACCCAACGACAAAACAATGCGCCAATATGAAGTGGTCTACAGTGCAGTGCCATATATGGCGCAACACTGCTGTAATAAACTTGGTTTGTGAGTTGTTATATTAGTCCCAACTGGAGACTAGAATTTATCTTTGGATTGGTTTTATACCTCTAATTCGGGTTTTATTGAGATTATCAAGATATACATGACAAATGTGTGAGGCTTTTCATTTGTGTATGAAGGACTTCGTTGATTTGAAGTCATTTTTTAGCACAAGTGATTTTGAAGAGTATGTTTAATATTTTGCATTTGTACCAAAGTAATGGCAATATTTTGGAAATTAATCATATGGTTCAAATGGTAATGAAATCCATCAAATGGTTGAGATTTAATAGTACAGATTTCTTATCTTTAGATTTTGAGAAAAGTGAAGATAAGATTTTGAAAAAAGTAAGGGTATTATTTCAGAAATTAATCATATGGTTCAGATGGTGATGAAATTCATCCAATGGTTGAGATTTAATGGTACAGATTTCTTATCTTCAGATTTTGGAAAAAGCAAAAGTAATATTTTGGAAATGAATCCTATCGTTCATATGGTGATGAAATCCATCCAATGATTGAGATTTAATAGTACATATTTTTTATCTTCAGATTTTGGAAAAAAATGAAGATAAAATTTTGGAAAAAGTGAAGGTAATATTTTGGAAATTAATCCTATGGTTCAGATGTTGATGAAATCCATCAAATGGTTGAGATTTAATAGTATAGATGCCTATGGTTTATCTAGAATATTCTCTCAACAATGATAAAAACATACACCAAAGTTTGCTAAAACTCATTCAATTTATCTATCTTCAAAAATGAATTTCAATGTTAGAGGTCCATCTCATTTATCATATTCTACTACATCTTTATCTTCTGACGCTAATAATAAATATGAAGTACAACTTATGGATGATCTTGAAGCGATTAATGTAGAACAAGAAACGATAATTAAACACCGTGCTAACAACCACCTCTGCATCACTAAGTATCTCAATCAACAGAATAACCGAGTGACCTATGGAGGCTCAATTCCTGGTCATATAGTGATCAATCGAGATCGAGAAAATGCTGATCGTAATCTATTCATCGACTATTTTGCCGAGAACCCACAATATAAAGATTTGATGTTTCGTCGACGATTTCAAATGGCTCAAAGTTTATTCCTTCTGATTGGTAATGATGTGGAAGGTCATGACAACTAGTTTATGCAATGAAGGGATGAGCTCAGTAGACTCGGTTTGTCTGCTTTTCAAAAAATAATAGGCGTGTTTCGGATGTTGGCATATGGTCTACTAGTGGATGCTACTGTTGAGTACATTAAAATAGGAAAGTCTACAACACTTGAAAGTTTGAAGAGATTTTGTCGTGCTGTTGTGGAGGAATTTACAGAGCAGTATCTAAGATCACCTAACGCTAATGATGTTGCCATACTACTCCATATTGGTAAACATCGTGGTTTTCCAACAATGCTGGTTAGTCTAGATTGTATGCACTAGAAGTGGAAAAATTGTCCAACGGCTTGTTCAAGACAATATGCAGGTCACAGTGGATCCCCAATATTATTCTCGAGGCTGTAGCTGATTATGATCTTTGGATATAGCATGCATATTTTGGTTTGCTGGGTTCAACAATGACATTAATGTGTTCGAGGTATCCCATCTTTTTGCCAACCTCGGTGGAGGTATTACTCCTCCAGCACATTATGCCATTCAAGGAAAAGAATATAACAATGGTTATTATTTAGTTGTTGGTATATACACAAAATGATCTACGCTTGTACAAACCATTCACGATCCATGTGGTCCGGAAAAAAATCATTTGCATGAAACAAGAAGGATGTAAAAAAGACGTAGAACGTGCATTTGGAGTTCTCTAATCACGGTTTGCATTTTGGTTAGAACCGGTAAGTTTTTGGAAAAAAACATGTATTAGATGATATATGACTGCGTGCATTATTATGCACACATGATAATCGAGGATGAGTGTGATGTTGATACATCAATTGAGGATCAGATGGAAGCGCAAACTCTAGAAGTTGTGAATGTGTAGATGAAAATATCCGATTTCAATAATTCATAGCTGGAAATAGACAAAATCAAGGATCAGAGACTCACATTGCACTTCCAAATTCAATAATTGGTCATTTGTGAGATGAATTTAGTAATTCAGAGAATTAAATGACATCAATATGTATTTTTATTGTTTGTGTTTTTGTTTGTATATGAAATGTAATGTTCAAGTTCACTTAATTAATGCAATGTTTTAGTTAATTAAATTAATTCTTAATTTACTATTTTTATTTAGTTTTTTTTAAGGACTATTTTAAGTTAACTGATACAATATATTAGCTGCAATATATGTTTATTAGTGTATGATTAAATAATTGGTGAAATGTTAGTTGTTGAGAACTAAAAAAAAAGGAATATCTTTTTAGTATAACATTTGGTACAATGGATTAGAGATGAAAAAAATAAATGGTGTGAAAGTTATACCATTTGGTGTAAAAGTGACACCAAATTGAAGTAATGGATTGGAGATGGTCTTATTGATGACTATTTACAAGCACTAGCACAATATCTTTGCCAATCATTTTTTCATCTTATGCGTCCAATGACTATCCCAATCGACATAGAAAAGAGATTCAATGATGCCGTATGCCTACCTCAACATATTATGTTATACGGGATATGATTGAAAATGAGCACACGCACAATCCACACACAATCCACACGAGAGATCGTGATTCTGCGTAGGAAGGTTTCGTTGACAAATAAACACGTGATACAAGATATATATGAGTTTGTTTTAACCGCTAAGCAAATCAACGGGACATGAGAAAGCAGAGGAAAACGATTGGAAAATTTCGGGTTCATACTGTGTTTAGTTTACCATAGTCCATTTGAGATATAAAACGACGTCGGAGAAAAAGAATAACAACAGAATAAAAATCAAAACGCCCTGCCGCCCTGGCTTATAATTTGTAACGGCCCATTTTATAAAGATTCAAAATGGGCTCTTTCGAATTCTATAGCTTAGATGGGCTTGATTGAGGCCCGGACCAATAAAAACTTATAATAAACCCATAAATAAAGAAATTTTTATCTATGTTCTCATTGGTCTATTTTTTGAAAAAAATGGTATTGTTCGTAAAAAGTTACTGGTTATCAGTTACATTATAGTGCTATTAGATTACTTTTTTATTTTTATTTTTTTATTGTTCTAAATGTTTCTTCAGACCAATAGAAGCGTAGCTCAGCTGTTAGATGAACGAGTTTGGGGTTTTGGGCTTGGGCAAATGACTCCCAGGTTAGCGGTTCGAATCCTACTAATGGCGAAAACTTTCAAAAAAAAAAATACCTAGTCTCGGATTAATAGATATTGTCAAAAAAAAAGTTTCATCCCAAAATTAATAAATATATTTTTTAACAATATAAAATTTAAATTTAGTTCTGTTTTTTTTTTTGAATTAAATTTAAATTTGGTTCCTTATAAAGCATAAATAACCTATATTTTTTAGAATGTAAATAACCTTATAAAGAAAAATAATTTCAAATACAACTAAGAGGAGTACTAAATATAAACGTCTGACGTATTAAATGAAATGTAAATAAAAAAAAAAATTATTAATCATATCTAATAATATAGTGATAGTTTGCAAATACAGTAACCCCGAACCGGTCAAAAGCACAAGAACTCCACTGTATGTGGTTTGGTGGTAAAGGTCGCTCATTCAATCTATTAATGTCTCAAGTTCGAGTCACCCCACCACATATGGATAATATAGAAAAAGGCTAATTGGCACTGATACTCCCTAAACTCTTTCAAATATGCACTATACCCCATATATTTTTTTTTTCACCACTAAACCCCCTGAACTCTCATTTTTTGGCAAACACTTGAGTTTTTTTTTTCCATGTGAGGGAACAAATTCTGTCACATATTAATAATTTTGAGAGTTCAGAGGTTAATGACAAA
>JANJYJ010000256.1:0-10069 GCA_033220585.1 Dipteronia sinensis
TCCACGACTCTATCGTTGATCCGAACTCGATTGACCGTTTGAGGTCTAAGTGCGGCATTTTTGACAGTGTTTCTATCTCGATTCCTCCTAAAGGTTACGAGTTCTTCAATCCCTCCAACTGCATGCTTCTGATTCATGTGGCGGCTCTCAAGAATGGGGTCAGACTTCCCCTTCATCCTACCCTTCGACGAGCTCTCAACGCCATCTAGCTTGCCCCTCTCTAGTTGATGTCTGGCTTCTGGAGGGATTTGATTGGCTTCCTCATGCTGTGGAGGAATAATGCCAGCTGAGCAATGTGACGAGAGAGCCTGGAGCAGAGGAGCTGGCCTACCTTTTTCAAATCGGGAGCCTCTTCGGCGCTCCCCGGGGTCAGTTCTATGCAAAAGCCAAGAACAAGCTCAATTTTATCATTCCTGGGGCTTCGAAGAAAGATCCTGCCTAGAAGGAAGAGTGAATCTTGGCAGGAGGTGACTGGGGGAGCTTGATTTTTATTGGGGGGCATGAGTTCTAGGTCCCCATAGTTTTCAGTGGCAAACCATCGTAGGACCGGGATTCCCTGCCACCTGAGTCTGAAGTTGTTTTTGTTAGGATTATGCTGAATGGCAAGAGTGTAATATTGTAATTGACAATCTTCTCATATTAATAAAGTGAATTCTGATTCTTACAATTACTTATAGCATTTATTATTATAATTGTCAAGGTAAATAATCATAAGGTCAAAAGACTATGAGACATGAAGAATTGTTCATACATCCGGGTATGTATGAGGTAGACACAATTCTTTAGTTAGTCTTGAATAACGTTCACAACTTAAGTCAAAGGTTGGGCACCTCTATCTTGTTAAAGTTGTAGAATTCTTTTACTAGCATTTGAGTGGGATCAAATGAATATGATGAGTCTAAAATCATCGAAAGGTTTTCGAGTAAAAGAATCTAGTGCACTAGGTGCATTGAACTGGATCATAATGAAATACTTTATCTAGAACCGTCACTAGATATAAGTCTTTTCATTAAAGAGGACAATCGGAGAGTCTATCTTAATCCTGAGATAAATGATGGACTTATGGTTGCAAGTGTTATCATTAGAGCTATCAATGAGTACAATTATATAGCATAGTCTATCCTCGATAGTTTGGTGGTATACATTTGTTAATCGATAGAGGACATCATTTATAGATATGGACATCATGGCTCCATTTATTAAATGAGAGTATAATATCATCATATGGATGTTTTGAGGTATTGGATATTAAATCTCAACGTTGAGTTTTCAATAATGAGTATTGAAAACATGGCTTCTGGACAAGTCAAAGTATCCAAGTTCGAAATGTGGTCATATGAGGAAATATGGTAACTTGGAGAGCTATAGGCGGTCTATGAGCTCTTGGCGATTACTGATATTATTCACGAGGATACACCATCTCTTATAAGATTGTCTAGGGTATGAATGAGAAACATCTCCTTATTCTATCTTTATTTAAGAGTTCAATTTTAGCTCTTTAGTGGAATGAGTTAAAATTAATAGATTGGACCTAAGTGAATCATTTGTTTATTGTGATTAGGTTGTGTCTATTGAAGCTTAAATTTAGATAGCCCGCCAAGATCCCCAATCCACACGTATTTGCATGGATCACTTGATATATTCTACCGGGCCGATTTAAGGGTCCATCTAGAATTGTTTTTAATATATCAAGAATATAATATGTCTATTATTTAATTAATGGGATGCACTATTATATTAAATATTAAAAGGAAACATGTGGGCTTGTTTTTTTTAGTAAGAATGGGTCTGGTTCACATGTGGGCTTTTATTTAAAGTCCAATGGATTAAATGAAATAAGAAAATAATATATGGCCCATTTATATAAGTGGGGCGGCAAGGTGTATATATTAACCTAATTTATTATTTTGTTTCATTGTTTTAATTAAATAAGAATTAGTTAATTTATTAATTAATTGTTTAATTAAGAAACAAATCTTTTTCTGATCAGGAAATATATTTCCTAAAGTTATACTATTGGTAGTAGTATATTAAAAGTAAAAGACTTATTTGCTAAGAAAATAAATAATTAATTTTATTTATTTAATCAAATAAGAAGTCTTTTTTTAGTCAATAAAAGAATAAAAATATCTATGAGTTGGATTAGGTTTTGAAGTCTAAAGGTTGATGGAAATTAGGGTGCAACACAAACTCTTTTTGGTATGTGATTTGCGGCAACCCTAGTCCATTTAGAGGAAGATTTCGGCAATCCTAAATAGAAGAGGAAGCAAAATTTCGGCCACCTATATAATACCACATATAGAATTCGGCCACCATAGTTGATTGAATGATTCAATTTTTCTTCTTCTTCTCAATTCATAGAAAATGATAATTTTTATTCTACTAAACATAAAAGAGAGAAGAGATTATTCTTTGATAGTGCACTGATTGCTTGTTCATCAATAAGCTTGTGTGTACAACATCGAATTAGGTTCACGCGAGTTTCGATCATTAGATTGAGAACTCAAAAGTGGCCGGAATAATTTTTGTCTTCTTTTGATTGTTTTGTGACTAACAAAAGAAAAAGAAAACTTTGTTCATCCATTCTCAGGTTTGCAATTCAAAGAAAAAGGGAGACCACACTCCTAGGTGATTCACGTACGTGTTCGGATTGGAAGATCTCGCGGTACTGTTCACGATCACTGTTCACGGCGGGGGTACTGTTCACGATCACTGTTCACGTGGTACTGTTCACAATCACTGTTCATGCGGGTACTGCTCATGCGGGTACTGTTCACGGGCATCGGAAAAGATTTTGCGGATTACCAATCGACGTAAGTCAATCAGATCACGCGTCAAGAGGTATTTAACTCTAACCGTATATATTTGAGTTTAATTAATTAAAAGGTTAAGGTTCAACTTTGAGAAAAATTTTAAAACCATACGAAATCCTTTTTTCGTTTCTTCCGCTGCGTTTTATATCGATTTTTCCCTACAGTTTTGAAGGCTATTCTGGCCAGGAACTACTTGAACTGAAGTACCCAACCGCAGAAGCCTTCGATCCTCGCAGGGTGAATCAATACTGTAGATCTCCGATGCTATTCATCGTAAGTAACACTGAATCGTCTTGCTTTGTCTCGTTGACTAGCTCAATTTTGACGTTCCCCTTGTTTCATTTACTTAAAGTTTTTGTTGTTAAGCCAGCTTCTCGCGAAGCTCAGCAGCTCTGATAATCTCACTGTCCTCTCCCATCCATCCAGACTGACGCGGGGGCGTCTCCTGCCACTTTGGAGAAGGAAGGGCTGATTATCTCAGCCGGGGATTACAACGCTCCTACTCCCTCGCCTTCCCAGGTGAGATCCAAGATGGCTACCTTTGCATCGTGGGTTCCAAAGCGATAAACAAAGGGGCTTCCGTTCCCACCGGTAGCTGGTATACTACTCATGCTTCTTCTGCTCCCTCTACTGCTACTGTTGTCCCACCTCCTCATCTACCTGATGTCGCTGCGCTCCAACCCCCCGAGCTTCAGAGACTTTTAAGCGGGTGTTGCAAGGATTCCTCCTAACCGCTCTCCGCCCTTAGTCGAGCTTGGCGGGCAGGACAAGGTCTTGGAACAATTCTTTGCATCCTGCCCGGGTGGTGGCTCTCTGGGATGGCCTTGATGCCCGTCGATGTCTTGCTCACAAGGGGTCTGTTGTCTTAGCTAAGGTAATTGTTGTTTTTCCTGTCTGCATCTTGAAACTCGCCAACTTGCTCGGTTCCTAACCCGGCTTTGTATCTTGTAGGCCTTCAAGTTAAATGTAGCTATGGGCCACCAGGTAACCCTTCTTCATGATCGGGCTGCTAAGGCTGAAGCCGAAGCTGAGAGAGCCATGTGATTTGCTCAAGCGGACTCAGACATTAATAGAAGAGATACCTCCAGCTAAGGAAAATGGAGATCGAGCTAGCAGAGCTTCGTTGTGATTATGAGAGATGAAGCTGTCCTTTGATCAAGAAATTCTCCAATCTACACCGAAGGGCCAAGTGGAGGGACTCTTGGAAAACCGAGGCTAAGAAAGTTGGACCTCAAGAATCAGGATTTGATTTGCTTAGTGGCCAAGTTGTGGCTGATGTGGAGACCTCCTTAGTGATGGATATTTCTATGCTTCCTTTCAGGTTGCGAGGCTCTTCCCCATTCCTTTTGATCTGTCATCTATCGTTGGTTGGGACAGAGAGAAGATAATGACCAAGGCTGCTGAACTGTCTCGCCCTGACGATGATGGAGCGTTCCCTCTAACCAGGCAGGAGCTAGAAAGCAGCCTGTCTAGGCAGACCCCTCCCCTTCCTCCTCCCATCTTTACTACTTCAGGTCCTGGGGAATCTTCAAGTAAGGATCTGTCTGGCGGTCAGAAGGAAATAAACCAAGAGCTGGGAAGGAGCAAGGAGCCCATCTGAAGGACCCTCTAGAGTGGAAATAGAGGTCGACAGGGAGCCAGACGGGGTCCATGGCTGCCCTTCTTGATGTGGCTATCCCTCCTGAGGTCATGGTAGTGGATCAACAAAGTCCTGGAGGAAGATCCTGCTGATCAACATGAGGGACCTCTGAAAGGAGAGATGGTTGGCGAGGGTAACCAAGACGGGCAACCACTTGAAGGAGGAGTTGATGGCGAGGATCAGCATGAGGGAGGGGGATTAGCAGGGGGAAATCAAGAGGGATCCGAAGCTTGACGCTACCTGTTCATGATTGGGCCTTGATTGCCTGGAAAAGGGGGTGGGCACCCCGCTTTACTCATGATTAGTTTAGTTGGTCTTTTTTTTTGGTAGCCCGGATTCGGGGTTGGTCTCCTTCATTATTAATGAGAACTGATATTACTTCCTTCATATTCTTTTTGACTACTCTTAATAACGAGCTTCCATCTCGATAACAAGCTTCCATCTTGATAGAGAACTCATTGCTTTATTTTTTCCCCCGACCGCGAAAACCATCCTAATCTCTTTGATGAAATTTTTCATACTTTAAACTAGGCTTTGTAGGGAACTCTTATCAAGATGATCTTAATCCTGCAAACGAAACAAAATATTATATTTAAATTCGTTTTCAGGAGAGGTAGCCCGATCTAGGCATCAGAGGGGCTGTCTAGCTATTTCCTGGTCTCAAGATCTGGATGGCAACTATGCTCTTACACTCAGACCCTTTTTGGGGGTGGTAGCCCGACCAAGGTATCAAGAGGGCTGTCTAGCTATTACCTGGACTCGATATCTGGATGGAAACTATGCTCTTACACTCAGACCCTTCTTGGGGGTTGTAGCCGACCAAGGCATCAGAGGGTAGCGAGGGGGCTTCCCGGCTAGTCCCTGGTCTGAGATCCTGCTGAAAACTATGCTCTATGCTTAGACCCTTCTTGGCGGGGGGTGGTGCCCGACCAAGGCATCAGGGGCAGCGAGGGTGTTTCCCTGGCTCGTCCTTGGTCTTGAGGTGACTATGTCGAACTTCCAGTCGAATATGTAGATACTAATGTTGAACATAATCGGAGATAAAGAAAAAAATACAGACTTTATTGATGATTGATATGTAGTACATCGTTATTAGGGATTTTATTGAAACCTAAATGGGGGTAATCTGCTTGAAAGCTCCCTGCTCAGGGGTAGAACTTCCTCAAGTGATCTGCGTTCCAGGTGTGGTCGATGGGTCCTCCATCCATGTCTTCGAGTTTGTAGGCTCCATTGCGAGTAACTACCTTTTATCAAGTATGACCCTTCCCAATTGGAGCCTAGGACTCCATCTGACATTTTTCGAGTACTTCGAGGTCACTTTCCTAAGCACCAGATCCCCTTCTTTAAAATTCCGGGCTCTGACCTTTCGGTTGAAATATCTAGCGATCTTGCTTTGGTAGATTGCTACTTTCTCTGCTACCCGGTCTTGTTTCTCTTCTAGAAGGTCTAGGTTAGCTTGGAGTTTGACCTCGTTGCTTTCAGGTTCGAAGTGCTGCACCCTAAATGAGTTCAATTTATGCTCGATGGGGAGGACCGATTCAACCCCGAAGGCTAGGGAGTATGGTGTCTCCCTAGTAGCTGTCCTCTTTGTAGTCCGTACGCCCAGAGGACCTCGGGCAGCTCTTCGGCCCATTTGCCTTTTTTTTGCTGCAGTTTCTTCTTCAGAAGCTTCTCGATAGTCTTGTTGGTCCCCTAGCCCTTCGCAGAAGTTTTTGAATCGGGCATTGTCGAACTACTTGCCTAGGTCGGCTACAATGATGAGAGGGGTCCTGAATCTACAGAACACGTTGGTTTTGATGAACGTGGTCGTATTCTTTTCGGATATTTGGGAGAGAGTGTTGGAACCTAGGGTTACAGATTGTGCAGCGGAAGGTTTTAAAATTTTTTATGCAATCATTAAACTAACCCATTTGTACAGTAATAATCAAATTAAATAATAAAGTGAAGATTCATACCTACGTAGGAGGCTCCTTCACTTTAATACGAACTGCTCCTGATTTGAACCACGTGATCTTCCTCGCTATCTCCCGGAACTGGTAACAGTGTGTGCGCGTCACGATATTCAGACCTGTATCGGGAAGAAGAGAATGAATACACACACAAACAAAACCTTAGAGGCAGCACTTGTTGTGCTCACCTCACCCTATTATTTGTCTCTTTTTGTTTGCTTTTTTGTTTGCTGTGTAACGATGACTTTCTTCTCTCTTTTTCAAAGTAATCTCATTACTTGGTCTCTCTCATTCGGTTATCAAGTAATCTAATCACGATCGTCATTCATTAATTAAAATACATATCTCATATATATTTAAAAAAAACAACCGAAATCTATATTGATTTTTAAAATTTTAGAAAAAAAGATATCTCATATCTTTTTTTTTTAAATAATTAAATATTGTATTTTTGAATTCAAACATTTTAAATTCAATTGTCAAATATTTAATTTCATAAAATAAAATAATCATATTATCTTATTTTATTCAAAATCAAGATATCAACTAACACCCTCCATTTAGTGATTAACAACATATTAAATATCTTATGATTTAATTTATTTAATCACTATTATTCATTAATTAAATAATCCCTTATTCAATTAACTCCCGAATAAATACGGTTCACTTTCGTAACACAATTAATTGGACAATCAATTAATTAATCGTGACCCTTGTTACCTAAATCGATCGGCTAGCAAGGGGACCTAATGGACCCACAGTATTTGAGCTCCAATAATCCTTAGAAATTATTAAGTAAACTCTTTAATTAATATTTCATGATTATTAACTTCGGTGTTATTCCACTAAAACCCGAAGCTGCACTCTCTCAACTGTAGACGTGTTTTACAACAAATCAATAACTCTCGGTGTCCATCGATATAGCTATTACATAGAGGTAGAATCCTCCACAAGTAGTTCATAATTAGAGCTGGGGTCATAATGTCCGTTATACCCTCTAATCATATCTTTCCATTAAGTACATTGATTCTCTAATGAACAATAAAATCCTACATTCCTTACGGAATTAGGAGAGCGCTCATATTGTTTCAAGCCCCCGAATAAACCCTTAGGGAACTACCATCTACTTCTCACAAGAAGGAGTGGATTTCCACTATTGTTACAAACCTTCCCAGCCACAAGCCCAAACCGCGATCCCACATACAGAGTATATTGATCAGGAATGCTACTCCGACCTCAACCCATGGTATTCAAAGGCCACGATCTAACCTGAAGGAGTCGATAAGACACTCAGGATTAAGATCACCCACATATAGCCATCATTATTTGATATATATGAATCTCATCGTTAAACAGATCTTAGTGAGAGATTCATATAGATCATGGCCCAGTTCCTATATGATACACATCATAAAAGGTACCCCATTCTCACTATCTACATATGAATGATCCAGGATAGGATCACCGTACACTACGAAATGGACCGTAGCTGTAGATTAACCCACAAATAAAGTACACAGCTTTATTTTGCTATCTACGGACTCCTTTAAATTGCTCGTTTCAAATCTGAAGTCCCTCTATTATGACACTCATATACCAGTTCAAAATTACATCCGGCAATTTTGGATGTTAAGTGCACATGTTATATAAAGTATGACACAAAATGAATGAATATACTATCTTTTATTTATGTTCAAATTACATTTACATATTACAAGCTTTAGGGCAAAACCCCAACAATCTCCCACTTGCACTAAAGCATGTGAGTCATGTCTCGTAACCCTAGACCTTCTAGGTGACCTTCAAACACTTTAGCCGGTAAGGTCTTCGTAAATGGATCAGCATGATTGTCTTGTGAGGCTATCTTGGTGACGATCACATCTCCTCTCTGCACTATCTCTCTAATGAGATGATACTTTCTCTCTATATGCTTCCCTCTCTTGTGGCTTCTTGGTTCTTTGGAATTAGCCACAGCACCACTGTTATCACAATAAAGTGTGATGGGCTTATCCAGATCTGGAACAACTTCCAGATCACTCAAGAACTTACGGAGCCAAACAGCCTCTTTAGCAGCTTCACAAGCGGCTACATATTCGGCTTCCATGGTGGAGTCAGCAATGCAAGATTGCTTTATACTTCTCCACACAATGGCTCCACCACCTAGGGTGAATACTGATCCAGACGTGGATTTTCTAGAATCCCTGTCTGACTGAAAATCAGAATCTGTGTATCCTAACGGGATCAAATCCTGTCCGGAATACACTAGCATATAGTTTCTCGTTCTCCGAAGATACTTGAGAATAGTCTTGACAGCAACCCAATGATCTAATCCTGGGTTGGACTGGTACCTGCTGACTACTCCCACTGCATCAGATGTCCGGTCTCGTGCATAACATAGCATACATGAGACTACCTACTGCTGATGCATATGGCACACGTCTATATCCTCAACTTCTTGAGGTGTCTTAGGACATGTTCCTTAGACAAGTGAACCCCATGTCTAGAAGGTAAATTACCTTTCTTGGAGTTCTGCATCGAAAATCGCATAAGAATCTTGTCGATATATGATGCCTGAGACAATGCTATGAGTTTGTTCTTACGATCCCTTATAAGTTGGATCCCTAGAACATAACTCGCCTCTCCCAAATCTTTCATTTGGAATTGGCTAGCCAGCCAGCCCTTTACATCAGACAAACACTCCTACATCACTCCCAATGAGTAGGATTGTCATCTACGTATAGGACCAAGAAAAACTTACTTTCTTGTCAATGATGCGCTTGTAGACACAAGGCTCATCAACGTTTTGCTCGAAGCCAGAGGTTTGATCACATCATCAAACCTTATGTTCCAAGATCTAGATGCTTGCTTAAGTCCATAAATGGACCTTTTGCAACTGTAAAACCTTTTTTCTCTTGATCTAGAGACACAAATCCCTCTGGTTGCATCATGTAATGCTTTCATCAAGATTGCCATTCAAGAATGCAGTCTTGACGTCCATTTGCCAAATTTCATAATCTAAATAGGCAGCAATGGATAAGAGAATCGAATAGACTTAAACATGGCTACTGGCGAGAAGGTCTCTTCATAATCGACCCCTCTTTCTGGGTATAACCCTTGGCCACTAGCCTTGCCTTGAAGGTCTCTACCTTCCCGTCTACTCCTCTCTTCCTCTTGTAGATCCACTTACATCCTATGGGTTTTACCCCATTCGGTAAGTCTACAAGTTCCCAGACTGAGTTAGAGTACATAGACTCCATCTCGAGATTCATGGCTTTAAGCCATTCCTCTTTATCAGGATCTTCCATTGCATTCTTAAATGTCAATGGATCATCCACACTATCAGCAGAGACAAGATCTTGTCCCTCACTTACACCCAAATAGCGTTCAGGCTGTCTCACAACCCTCACAACTCACTTCGTCTAGGTGGTAGTGTATCCTGACTAGGAATTATCTGACTTTCAGATGTTAATGGATTAACAACTCTAGTTGACTGAGTACTGGTCTCACCAGGCTCCAACTCATTTAATACAATTTTAGAACGAGGTTTATGATCACTTATATAGTTATCCTCAAGAAACGTTGCATTTGTCGATACAAATACTTTGTTATCTTCAGGACTACAGAAGTATCCACCTTGGTCTCCTTGGAGTATCCTACAAACAGCA
>JANJYJ010000710.1:0-22841 GCA_033220585.1 Dipteronia sinensis
GACTGACCCGCACTCTAACCGCACTGTTCCCCTAGATAGACTCATGAATTCTGCCTTGCAACTGTATCTGTACCAAAACAAACTCAAACAGTCTCAAAAGTTTACAACAACCAAACTAACCATCCGAAAAGTAAAAAATAAAAATAAAAACAATAAAATAAATTCAAAAATGAGTGCAATGAACTCAAAGTGGGCCCCGGTCAACCAAAGGAGGTTTGACCGGAATGGGGAGCATATTCAACTTGGCCACCCAAACCAGTGCCAAATGACTATGCACTGCATCTCTCCCCACTCTCCTCATTTGTCCCACTAAGTCCTTTCGAACCCATATTTGTTTAACCTTTGGTGGGTTTATCCTAGAACTAACTCCACTTGCTTTTAATCTTTGGAAACTAAAGCAATAAGCTTTAGTGTGCCCTTTTTTTGCACAAAAGTAGCAAGTAATAGGACGGTTAGGGAAACTCCCTGTTCGATCGTTGGCGTGGGCCACTTTTTGTTGTCCGAATCTGAGGGATTTGACATTGTTTTCCATCATGGCGAGTTGTTCAATCAAATCCCCCTCCTTGACCTTAGCCCGTTTCAACTCATCATCTTTTGAGCTCAACTGTTCATGCAATTCCCTTACCACTTTTGCGGACTCCTCCACACCTAGTTGAAGTTTCCTTGTCCTTCTCCCATAGTCTTCCTCAAACTCTTCGGAGAGTCTTGCCAATGCATCTAAGTTCTTGGAGACCAACTCCTTTTTGGTGGCAAGCTCCACTACTTGTTCAGTTAACCCGTTGTTGACTGATGAGAGATCATGCAATTTAGTCTTCAACTGTACATTCTCTGTCTTCAGCAAATAAACCTCCAGTTTGAGCTTTATGTTGTCTTGTTCGAGCTCACCCAATTGATCGAAGAGTTCAGTATTTGCTTCTTCCTCTTCGAATTCTGATTCTTGCCTCTCCTTGATGCAGTCTTGGTTTCCCAATTCCATCTCCTTGACCCCTTTAAAGGCTTGCACAAGGGTGAGCACCCGGCTCCTTTTCTTTCTGGAATTTTATGCCTCCAAGACTAAACAATCTCTAACTTGGCTTATTCTGGGGGATGTTACCTTGAAGTTCACACTTTGCCCTCCACAGCTGAAGGAAATGTCCCTAGAACAAATATCGATCACCATACTTGCTGTGGCCATGAACGGCCTCCCCAACAGTAGTTTCCAGTCTCTACCGCTGGATTCTTCTCTTTTGCAATCCAACACAACAAATTCTGCCGGCACCATCAAACCGTGCACATTCACATAAATTTCCTCCATAATACCTACTAGGGTGATGGGAGAATTGTCAGCCATGAGGAGAGTCTGGGAGGTGGGCTTGATTGACTGAATTGTCAGCTGTTCGTAGATCTCTAATGGCATCATATTGATGCTAGCCCCTATATCAAGGACTGCTCCCATCTTTGGTGAATCCTCAAGTTGTACATCTATGACGAAACTCCCGGGGTCTTCAAGTTTACTAGGGGAGCCTATGTTACTTTCCCTATCTTCCTTATCCGCAACATCTGCCATACTTGCTTCGGTTTCCTCACCTCCTGACTGAACAACCTCTAACATGTTAACATGTTCATCGGAGCTTGATGCCTTCTCCTTGTTCTTCATCAATGCATCAAAAATCTGTGCCAACTGAGTTTCCATCTTCTTCAGTGACGCTCCATGACTGTTGGCTCTCTGATCATTGGACTGCATGTAAGCTGACATTCGTTGCTCAGAGGCATGTAAGGTGTTCTTGAGGGCTTCCGACCCAATACCAACAGTTTTGATAACTGTACTCACTATCTCCTCTAGAGACTTGTCCTTTGGTTGGCTAGCGGAAGCGTGGGAATTGAAGTTGGATGGTGGGTTACTACTTGAACCTCCCAATTGATTGTTGTTGTTTCCCCCTTGATTGTATCTATTGTACCCCCGGTTTTGGTACCCTTGGTTGTTGTTTCCACCTTGGTAATTGTTGTTGCCACCTTGGTGAGTGGTTGCTCCTAGGTGGTTGTTGTTAGACCAAGACAAGTTTGGGTGATTTCTCAACCCTGGATTGTATGTATTCGAATATGGGTCATTCCTAGGCTACCTTGGGAATTCTCCAAGGGCTTGGGCTTGCTCTTCCTGACTGAAATGCCCTTCTCCCCCTTCAATCTCCCCCATGACTTGACTAACTCCTTGGGAGGGCCCTGGTTTTCCGGTTATCAGCTCATTCATTGATTGAAGCTCCTTGTTCATTCTAGACATCTGGATTTGCCCTGTGGTATCCTGACCCACTTCTATTCTTCCACCCCTCCTCACATGTGATGTCCTCTGTTGTGAGTTCTGGGCAATCTTCTCCAGAATGTCATAAGCTTCAACTGCCCTCTTGTCTGCAATGGTACCTCCGCATGCATTATCCACCATCATTTGGGTTATTGATGAAAGTCCACTATAGAAGGAGTTAACCTTCAGTTCTGGATGGTATGTATGCGGTGGCATTTGTGCTAACAATAAGTTGAACCTCTCCTATGCCTCATGGAATGGTTCACCGTCCTCTTCGACAAAAGAAGCTATCTTCAACCTTAGGTCTTTAGCCTTCTGTGACGGAAAATAATTGTTGAAGAAAACCTTGCAGACTTGGCTCCATGTCACCAGTGATCCCGGCCTCAAGTTCATGTACCAAGTCATGGCTGCATCTTTCAGACAGTATTGGAAACACCTCAGATGAAGCTGCTCCCTTGTCAATACTGCTTGGCGAGCAATTACAGGGAAGGTTTCTAGGGTGGCTCCATATTGTTTCATAAATTGGAAGCAATATTTGGTACTTCGCCCACTAAACGAAGGTAGGAGGCTGATGTGCATAGTTTTCAACTCGTACTGCCTTGTTACATCATCCAGTACTATAGCAGTGGGCACATTCCCTACAAATGGGAGAGTGTACTCGCCCATGGTGAGGCCTAGCTCTTCATCCCCATGTACACTTCCCTCATTCTCTCGAGCCTGTTGCTCATTCTCTCTAGCATGCTGCTCATGCTGATTATGCTCGTTCATATTTCCCTCTAACTGCTCTATTCTTCTACCCAACCGATTGATGTTATCGCTAACTAGCAACACTGTTCCTCTCAACGATCTTCGTCCGTGCATATACCTAAAATCCTGAAATTTCACAACAAATAAAGCACAACGTAAACGAGGAACAGATAGGGCAGAGCAGGAATATTACTAGACTAGCCTTACTCATGCATAACTAATTAAACTAACATGCCGCTCCCCGGCAGCGGCGCCATTTTGACAAGGACCTTTTTCCCTTATGTCGTTTTAAAAGATCAGTCCGTCAATAATATTTAAAGAAACCACACAAGCCTAAATCAGTTTACAAACATAAATATAGTGGCAAGTGGGTGTCGTCCACAGGGATCGGAGTTAGCCAAATTAGTTAAAGCTAAAGCAATTGTATGTATATATAAATAGCAAAACATGAATTGGTGAAAATGTAGATTGTGAACCAATTCTAAATAACACCACATTAAATAAGTAAATAAAATGAAAGGGGAATATGGAGTGAAGGATATATAGATGATGGAAACTAAGGAGTTAATGGATTCGAAAGCAAATACTGGGCAATGTAACAAACTTGTCAATAGCACGGCTCTTCAAGGTAACCGACCTAGGATGTATAGAGTCGGTTATTTATCCCCAGAAGGTGGCCAACCTAGGATGTATAGTGCGGACCACCTATTAGGGATTAATCCTTGTAAACTACCAACCTAGGATGTATAGAGTTGATTGTTTACCGGATTCTAGAAATGAAGCTCGTCTACCTAACATTGACTCAACCGATTACAAATAGTCACCCTAGGATGTATAGTGATGACTTCTAACTCTTTCACGGATTCCGACCTAGGATGTATAGTGCCGGAAATACGATCGAGGTTAGATTAAAACCGCGGTTCAAGAGTCGGAGTTCATGACTTTCCGTCTATTCTTTAGAGCATTAAACAACTAAATAGGATGTATATCTAGATGCAATACCCATTCATAACATAAATATATCTTGCAAAGATCATGTATCTACACAAGAAATCAATGATAAATACTCACAACAAGAATAGATCAATGGAAGATAGACATGAATATCAATATAATAACAAGTTTATGTACAAGCCCAATATTAAACTAACTACTCCATCAACCCCTTAGAGGGGATTTAGCTACTCATTACAACTAGGAAATCAGTAGAGAGGAGAAAGAAATAACCCTTGGAGAACATCTCCTTCCTTGAAGTGGCTCCAATCTCCTAACTTCCTTGAAGTTGAGTAGAGAATGTGTGGATGAGAGGTAGAGAGAGAAACTAGATCTAAGAATGCCTAATCTGCCTAAAACGGAGTTAAAAGCTCCTTAAAACGTTTCTATACTTTTATATTTATACTAAATACAAAAATAGGTCACTTAAGCTTTGAAAATCAGACTGGCGCGCTCGGAGTGCGGGTGGAGTGCGGGTGGTTTACCCGCACTGTACCCGCACTGTATGGGTTGCCGGCAACTTCAGTTCACGGATCAGGACATTAGTGCGGGTGGAGTGCGGTTGAATTACCCGCACTTGACCCGCACTTAGCCCGCACTTGGCATCGCACTGTGACCGCACTTCCTTCTTAGGTGCAAAATCTACCTACTGTCTTGAGCAACAGTGCGGGTAGAGTGCGGTTGGATGACCCGCACAGTACCCGCACTCTAATGTCAGGTGCAATTCTGCTCTTTTATTCTTGATGCAAGTGCGGGTAGAGTGCGGTTCGATGACCCGCACAGTACCCGCACTCTAGTGTCAGGTGCGATTCTGTTCTTCTGTTCTTGGTGCAAGTGCGGGTGAAGTGCGGTTTGCTGACCCGCACAGAACCCGCACTCTAATGTCAGGTGACTGCGCAGCTTCTTTGGTTTGGCAATAGTGCGGGTGGAGTGCGGTTAGCTGATCCGCACTGTACCCGCACTTTATCTCTGTACTTGCATTCTGCCCCGGCTATGCACATAAGTGAGGCTGGAGTGCGGCTGGAGTGCGGTTGCGACCTGCACTGGACCCGCACTATAGACCTGTTTGTGCTCCTTTTCTGCTGGAATCATCACAATGTGCTTCCAAGCCTGTCTCTGCATCATTTCCTTCAAATAAGCACAAAACAACCCATAAGAGACACAAAAACGCACGAAAACAGAACATAAGGTAAGGATCTGAGGGCCTAAATATAGTACATATTTGGCCCGATCAATAGATAGATACTATCAAATATATATATATATATATATATATATATTAGAATAATAATATAACACAAATTGAATTCATTAATAGCCACACAAAAATAATCAACAACTTCATGACATTTTAACACAAATGCAGAATTCGTATGGCATTATAAACACAAACATGTGATTATATAATGAAATTAAATGAATTAAAAAAATAATAATTACATGTTTTACATATTATAAACAATAATAGTTAAACACACGTTTTTCAAATTCATTCATAAAGACCATACGAAAAAATAAAAATAATCCAAATACATTTGAACAAATTTTAAATATTCTTTATAAAACAATCTGTATCCATTTAGTATGTGGAACATAGAAATGATTAAAACAATTTTGAACCAGAAAAATATCATTTTCAGGCTCTGATACAAATATTAATCTTAATAAAAGGAGAAGAAATAAATAGATTGTGTACCTTTCTTCTAGGATCGAAATATTGATCTTTCACAAAGTCTGCAAAAAGCCACCAAGAATCCTGGAACCTTTTCTCTTTTCACAGTATAAAATATCTTCTCTATGCAGTGTTTTTTGTCTCTGTGTAACACCGAGCACACACTCACATAATGCACTCTAACTCTTCACTTACTCAGACAGATAGTCTTCTACTTGCACTCAAATATTTGTTATTTAATGCATATGAACTGCTTGAGCAGTCGTTAGCAAATAACTGCTCATGCAGTTAACATCCGATAAAATAAATGGGCTACGGCTTGTGCCACACATAAGTGTTGGGCTTGTAGTTGGACCACTTGGGTGTGCAAATGGGTTTCTAACCCAAAGTAAATTTTATACCAACAATTGATCTTCTCTATATTTCAGATTAAGTACTTGTTGACGATGATTTTTGGGATTATGTAAATCAAATCGCGCGTCACACAAGTTATATGTAATTTACCATTATGTAAGAAATCGGAAAGAGCAAAAGAAGAATAAAGCAAGCAAGATTTTACGTGGAAACCCATAAGGGAAAAAACCACTGTTGCCCTCGATGGCGAGAATAAAATCCACTATGAATAAATTGTTACAAGCTCAATCTTACTCGCTCTCTATAATATCTGATTACTCCTCAACCCTTGTTGGGTGTTTTTAGGGCATATTTATACATGTATAGAACCCTAATTCTTAAAGTACAAGTAAAAGAAAGATGATATCTTCTCAATAAAACTCTAACTTGTCGGAGTCGCTTTAACCTTTTTTCCCGCTTTGCGTTGTTTGTGTTTTAAAATCACATCGGGACTTTTGCCTATTTTGGATTCTGATAGCTCTAAAGAAATCTGTTTCCTTATTAGAGTATGTTTCATGAGACCTTATTTGAGGAAGACTCTTCTATATGTATTTGAGTCGTGATTGCATTGAATTCATCGTTATCAACATGTCAGGTATCCGAGCGTATCTGTAAATTGCCTACGTGTAGCTTAGCTGACCAGATCTCTTTCACCCCTGACCAGGGATCTACACCCGATCGGTTAGCTAGACCCGATCATTTAGGTTTCTCCGACCATCTTGAGATTATTTTCTAGCCATCTAACGTTGGCTTAACTCATTCGACATTTGTTTACACGTTACTTATCATCCCAGTGAAAAACGACGTTTATGCTGACTTGCCATCTTTCCTGATTTTACCAATAACAATACCCCCTTAAACATTCAAACTGAGCATCTCGCTCAGTAAAGATAACTCGTTATGTGATATATATTTAACTCGGGAGACTTTTGTCATGTAGCTCATTAATGCTCGTTAATGCTGGACAACTAAGCTTTTAATTTTAACTGCAAATGTTTGATTTGCCTAGGTGATTTGACGTGAATGACATGACGCAACTAACGGCGGCGGTTAAAATTTCAAACGGCACGTGATCTTTAGGATTCGCATTCCAACGACCACTCGTATGCTGTCATTCTTGTCTATATATATATTTTCAAATCCCTTCATTTCCCTCTGCGTGCAACTTCTACTTCAAACTTTTTCTTATTTCCAATATTTCTCTGAAATTCTTTGTCTTCTCCAGGCTTACCTCATCATCATCGTCAAAGTCTCCATGTCACCCATTTTAATCACCAGGTATGGTCCTACTACCTGTCATCGTTACGTTGAGTTATTGATGCATTATATTTAAATTGGTGATAAGGAAAACGTTGCTAGGATTGAATCTATCTTATAGGGCTTTTTCAAACTTTCTCTCGTCTAGTTCAACCCGTTGCCCTTAACATCGATTACTCAGTGACTCTCTCTGAATTTCAACCTTCATCTTTTGGTTCAAATATTGCTAATCCAACTATTTCTTCTCCCAATACATACCTCGATATGTTGATGGCAACATGATCCAGTCGGGAAAACACACCAAGCTCTAAGGATTCATCTACAATTGACCTTAAAATTCCATCCCAAGAGTTGAAGATGGAAGAAGTTCCTAGGAGGCGTTGAGCCCATTTGTTGCGATTCTCAGAGGAACGACCGAGCGTCTTCGATAGTGAGGTAAATGTGGTCAGTGAACAGTAGATCATAAAGTATAGTCAGAGGTTCGATCTCCCTCGGTTGGCTGAACTCTTGTTGAGTGGCCACCGTGCAATCTGGAAAACCCCTAGGGGTGCAATGGCCATCTATGGGGTGATGCTCACGTCTGGGGTCACGCTGCCCTTTCACGCCTTCATTGCCCGATTCCTAGCTAAAGCTAGGATTGACCCCGCTCAACTCTCACCAAACTCTTACCGGGTGCTAATGAGCTTGTGGAATCTGTGGAAGCAAATTGGTGCCAAGTACCCCATGACCCAACAAGAGATTCACAACTTCTATACTTTGGGTCAGTCAGACAATAGGGGTACTTTTTACCTTCAATCTGTTTCCCTTAATCATTGGATTCCTAAGGGATATAATCAGAGGCCCACTCCCCCATCAATCAAAGATCATAAGGGCTTCATCTAGGGCTTCCCCAACTCCAATAAATAATGGAAGAATAGCTGGTTCTTTGTCCGAAGTGAGTGGGGTGGAACGATTGTCGCTGACCCTCGTCAGGAACTTGCTAGGAACTCTGTTCCCATGCACTTTTACAGCCCCGAGCTATGGAATCAGACTCCTGCAATGCTCACAGAAGATCAGGCCAAAAACGTGGTCAAGGCTGCTCAAAGAACTTGGGAGGCCAGGGATCGACGTGCGCTATTCATCGAGAAGGCCCTTCAAGATTTGGGATTGTTTCCTTCTATCTCAAGTAGACGCAAACGCTGTAAGTATTATTTTTTCCAAACCTTGATTTTCCTGACTTAAGTTTTACTTATTCTAATGTTCTTTCAATGGCTTAGTATATGAGATGGACATCGTAGGGGGCGAACAGGCTGAGAAGATTATGAATCATGAAAAAGTTAGTCTACCTGAGGCTGCAACTCAAATAGCCCAAGGAATTGCTCCCCCCCCCCCCCACCCCAACAGGTCATAGTCGAGCATGTTTATGAGCTTGATCCCAACACTTCTTCAAGCGCTCTTGCTAGGGAAAGAGAGAGCATACCCTCTGATCGAGACAGTGAGCAGAAGAAATCTCCTAGAGGCTTGAAGAGGAGGTTCACAAAGGAAACAGCTGCTCGAAAACCAGCCAACTTTCTGAGAGGTCCCCAGTCAGGAAGGTAACCAAAATGACTGAGGGATCCTCTATTTCTAAAGCAGCTTACAAAATGAAGGGAATCAAACCGTCAAGAGGCTGGGAAGCTTATCAGGCTGGAGTCAAGCCATTCTTTATTGAAGAAGAAGACGATGATCAGGATTCATTGACTGATCAGATCCGTAAGGTGAAGTGATCGAAGAAAGGAAATTATCATGCATCGGCTCCATCTGCCACTCTACCATCTAATCAACCCAGAGTGGATGATAAAGCTGCCACTGGGGTTATCAGACAAGCAACCCCTCAACAAATTCAACCTCCGACTATGGCTGAGCCGGTTTCTCTCGACACTGTCTATCTAGTCTGCCAAGTTTCTACTGACCCTCTAGTACAACGTGCTGGCAAGGCCCCAATGTAATTTTTGTTAAACGTCATATAGTCTTTACTGACTCGAACTCTAATGAGGGGCAAGCCAGATTTGAAGAAGTATCAGCCAACCCGCCGGCTCCTTAAGATAATCTTTATAACGGTGAAGTTGATCATATTGATAAAGTTTCTATATGGCTGAGCCGCCCTTCTAGGCCCTTGCCCAATGTTGTCATGGCCCTCTTTGTAGGTGGTGCTAAGACGGGCCCATCAGGAGCTACTGGTCAAGAGAAAACTGTTGCCACACCCCCAATGACTACTCTTGAGACCATTCCTGTTTTAAGTTCAGTCCCAACTGATCAACAACCTCATGGCCTAGGAGTGACAATACTTCCTGATGCGGTCGGCACTCGTTGCTCAGAGTAAACGTCTATCGACCCCCTTAACATGCTGAAGTCCATGTTAGTAGGAAAGAGCTATGTTGGGGAAGGTTATTGGACAGACTTCCGGAATGCTAGTGACTTGGAGCGTGTTCACGCAATTTACAATAATGGCGTATATGTTTGTGTTTCCTACTCCGTTATCAATTATTTTCGTTTCAGGTTTTTAAACAGTCATAATTCATTGCTTTTCTTTTTAAGGTCATGAAGGAGTTGACAAGGGCTACAATGGCTCAGAAGAGACAAGCTGTCGAAATCTCTCATCTTAAAAAAGAGCTCAAGAAGAGAAAGAAATTGATCAGTTATGCCTCAGCCTGTGAATATAAGCTAAAAATATCCTTTGAAGAGAAGATGAGGCAGCATGACATGACCAAAGCAGTCCTGAGGAAAGTCGTGTCCATTGCTAAGACCCGAGCTGACAATGCCACAATCAGCTTAACGAAACTTGCTGTAAAGAGCACCCGGCTTGAAGCGAATCTGGCTAAGGCTGAATAGCGGTGCGTAGAATAGGAACAGAAGCTATCCCTGGCTGAACAAGCTACTGGTAGTCAGAAGATAGAGGCTTGAGCTATTAAGGAAACTCTAGCTGCCTCCCAACAATCTATGATTGATGCCAAGTAAGGATCTGAGGAGGCCAAGCTTCGTTATGAGAGGTTGGCTGAAGATCTGAAGTAGCGAAAGGTCAGTGTGGAAGTATTTTCCCAAGAAGCCAGACTGACCCTTGAAGTCCAGAGTGTTGATCGCTATAAGAGGTCTGTTACATTTGAGGCAGTCATGCTGAGGTAACTGGAACGAGGGCTTGCCATTGCTCGAATGTTCTTCAAGGGTAAGGAAAGGTCTTCTGGAGAGGCTCGTCATAAATGGTATCAAACAATCGAAAAGCATAAGGTTGAGTCTCTCAATGCGATAAAGAACCAAAGGATGAGATGGAGGGCTTATTACAATTCTATCGGGAAGGACCCCTATGTAATGCATCTAGAGCTCCCCTCCAAATCTTCACTCGTGACTTTTCACGCGGTCGAGGAAGGTGGTGCAATATACAAGGGCATTAACATTGGACCTTTGCCTGAGATCGATTATTCTCCTTTTATGGCTGAAGATCCTGAAGATAACATCTGCTGGCCAGATTTTAGAGACCTGACCAAGGGCTATGGAGAAAAAGACAAACCCTATGTCAACTCTAGACCCGG
The DNA here is from genome assembly GCA_033220585.1 of Dipteronia sinensis. Taxonomy (NCBI): domain Eukaryota; kingdom Viridiplantae; phylum Streptophyta; class Magnoliopsida; order Sapindales; family Sapindaceae; genus Dipteronia; species Dipteronia sinensis. The sequence goes on from JANJYJ010000710.1 coordinate 10,883, forward strand.
TTGCCCTTCGAGCACTCCTGTAGCTTGATCTATCCCTTGTCATCATATAATTTTTGTTGTATCACATATCTTGTAAAAATTTCCTGTATCACAGTGTAAATGATTAATTCATTTTTAATGATACAGATCTTTATTTACTTATGTGGACCGTTTTATTTTAACCAATCAACTTTGCTAATCGTCACTTCTAATTTAATCAGTTATCTCGTTAATTGACTGTGAATGATCCAATTGATTATGTTTTTAACTGATCGAACTTGATTGATTACTTAACCCGACCAGCTATCTTACTTGACTGATCGAACTTGGCTAAAGTAGTTGTGTTTCAAATCAACCATCTTTGATTCGTTCAGTTATCTTTTAAATTGGTTGTTATTGACCGAGTTGCTTATCTTCTTAATCGACTGGACAAGGTCTAGTCGGTTAGCCTTTAGTTATCCCGATCGGTTATCTAATTAACTAACCAAATTTGGTTTGATTGGCTTGCAATTACGTTGTATGTTCATTCAAGTAGTGTTCGTTTGATGGACCATATGCATGGTATCTAATTTATAGAATCAACTAAGTCAGTGGGACGTCTCCCAGTAGTCTGTTGCTCAAGATTCGTTGCAATAGAGATGACCTATATCTCATTAACTTTAACTTATCGTAACCGAGTATCTGGCTAATCGGTATTCAAGTATGAGGACTAAGTCACCCTATTCAACTTTCTGCACATCCCATCAAGTATATATAACTTGAAGGCGCTCTAACAGTGTTTATATACACCCAGTTAGTTTTGGTGAAAGTATATTGTCTTTGCAACATATGCTTTTGGCCCCATCACTAGGCCCTTCGAGAACCCGTTCGGGATTCAACGAGACTTGCTTTTGTAAACGAAAGCAATATTAGAACATTTTTTCTTTAACTATGCTTCCCTCGAAGAGCTTTTATTAATATATTCAAAAAAAACTAAAAGAAGAAACAAATGATTAGGAATAAGTAAAATCTGTAACTACTCTAAACTTGATAGAATATCTAGAAAGACTGAGAGAAAACAGAAAAAGAAAAACCCTTAAGGGTAGAATATCTTCAAGTATTAAGCGTTGCATGACCGGCGTTACTCTCCTCCTTCTGGTCGGATAAGGCGATATGTTCCATGCCCAGCTAATCCGACCACTTAATAAGGTCCTTCCCACTTATCTACAAAGGATCCATCCACCATATCCCTTGTGTTTGGGGATACCCTTCTAAGAACTAGATCTCCAAGTTGGAACTTTCTTATCCGAACGTGCGAGTTGTAATACCTAGCAACCATTTGTTGATAAGCTGCATTTCATATTCTCGCCATGTTCCTTCTTTCTTCCAATTCATCCAGGCTCTATTCTAGCATCCCCACATTTGCATTGGATTGGTATAACTAGACTCTAAGGGAAGCATGGTTTACCTCGATTGGGATAACTGCCTAGATCCCGAATGCTATGGAATAAGGTGTTTCTCCCATCGATGTTCTTTGAGTTTTTTGGTATGCCTAAAGTACCTCATGCAACTTCTCCACCCAATTTCCTTTCTTGCCATTGAGTTTGTCCTTTTAGGTATGTTTAATGATCTTGTTGACAGCTTCGGTCTGACCATTGGTCTGAGGATGAGCTGGCGTAGCATAGTAATTTTTTATGTGGTACTTTTGGCATATTTCCCTGAAGTTATCACTATCGAATTGAGTCCCATTATGAGTGACAATTGTATTTATGATCCCAAACTGATAGATGTCATTCTTTTTTACGAAGCTGGTGGTATTGACTTAGGTTATATGTACTAATGCTTCCACTTCCGCCTATTTCGTGAAATATTCTATTGCCACAATAGCATGCTTCGTACCTCCTTTAGTTGTCGTTGCCATTGGACTGATCAGATCCAATCCCCACATTGCAAATTGCCAAGGTGAGGTCAGATTCTTTAAGTTCTCAGGTGGCTGCTTAATGTCGTTTGTAATTCTTTGACAAGTACTGCATTTCTCGGCCACCGATTTGGCATCCTGAAAAAGGGTTGGCCAATAAAAGCCTTGTCTAAGGGTTTTATGAGCCAAACTTTTTCGCCTAGTGTGGTTTTCGCATGCACCTCTGTGTATACTTGCCAGAATCTTATCTCCCTCAGCTTGACTGACGCATCTCTATAGGGCCTTTGAAAACCCCCTTCGCTAAAGCTCACCTCCTACTATCGAATATCGAGCTGCCCTATATCTGATACGTTTTTCTTCAGTCGCATCTTCAGGGAGCGTGCCTTCTTCTAGGTATTGCTTGATCGGGGTAATCCAAGTGACCTGCCCTTCTACTTCTATTTCTACTGCTAGTTTTTCTTCTTCTTTAATACTGGGCTTTTTGAGATGAGCCACTGGAATCGTTTTGGACCAAATACCAGTGGTTGCTGATGCCAATCTTGATAATGTGTCAGCTTTCTCATTTTTCTCTCTTGGGATCTGAATGATTCTATAAGTCTTGAATCTCCCAAGAAGGTACCTTAGCTATCTCTAGGTAAGCCATCATATTAAGATCTTTCGCCTGATACTCGTCTAGGACCTGATTAACCATAACCTGGGAATCACTGAATATCTCCACTTTGTCTGCTCTTAGTGATGTCCATACCTTGAGTCTTGCCAGCAATGCCTCATACTCGGCCATATTGTTGGTAGCTTTGAAGTCAAATCGCAAGGCACATTCCACCTAATCGCCTTCTAAGGTTGATACCACTATGCCTGTCCCGCCTCTATGCATGTTTGACGACCCATCAACATGCAGTTCCAGCTAAAGACTTTCCTTTCTTTTTCTTCTAGTATTCTGACCACCTCACTGTTTGGTTCAGTGAACTGCAATCAGATCTGCCACTGCCTGACCCTTTATCGTGGCCCTTAGTAGGTAAGTGATATCGAATTCACTCAGCTCAATCGCCTATTTTGTCAACCTTCCTAACACTTATGGCTTGGATAGAATCTGTTTTAATGGACAATCTGTATAAATCCCAATCTTGTGAGCCTGGAAGTAGGGTCTTAGCTTTCTTGCGGCTATCACTAGTGCTAATGTCATTTGTTCGGCCTCCGAGTACCTCGTTTCTGCTGGCAGCAAAGCCTTGCCAGTATAATACACTGGTTTATGTATTTCTTCGTTCAATCTAACCAGTATAGACCTAATGGCCACAACGGTGACTGATAGGTATAGATACAGTGTTTCTCCCTCCAGAGGCTTCGATAGGATAAGAGCCTTGCACAGATACTATTTAATCTTCTGGAATACATGCTCACACTCTTTGTTCCATTCTACACCTTTGCCTTTTCTTATTGCTTTGAAGAAAGGCAAGAACCTATGAGTTGATTTACTGATGAATCGGTTGTAGGAAAAAATCGATATAAAACGCAGCGGAAGAAACGAAAAATAGATTTCTTATGGTTTTAAAATTTTTCTCAAAGTTGAACCTTAACCTTTTAATTAATTAAACTCAAATATATACGGTTAGATTTAAATACCTCTTGACGCGTGATCCGATTGACTTACGTCGATTGGTAATCCGTAAAATCTTTTCCGATGCCCGTGAACAGTACCCGCGTGAACAGTGATTGTGAACAGTACCCCCCGTCGTGAACAGTACCGCGAGATCTTCCAATCCGAACACGTACGTGAATCACCTAGGAGCGTGGTCTCCCTTTTTCTTTAAATTGCAAACCTGAGAATGGATGAACAAAGTTTCCTTTTTCTTTTGTTAGTCACAAAACAATCAAAATAAGACAAAAATTATTCCGGTCACTTTTGAGTTCTCAATCTAATGATCGAAACTCGCGTGAACCTAATTCGATGTTGTACACACAAGCTTATTGATGAACAAGCAATCAGTGTACTATCAAAGAATAATCTCTTCTCTCTTTTATGTTTAGTAGAATAAAAATTATCCTTTTCTATGAATTGAGAAGAAGAAGAAAAATTGAATCATTCAATCAACTATAGTGGCCGAATTCTATATGTGGAATTATATAGGTGGCTGAAATTTTGCTTCCTCTTCTATTTAGGATTGCCGAAATCTTCCTCTAAATGGACTAGGGTTGCCGCAAATCACATACCAAAAGGAGTTTGTGTTGCACCCTAATTTCCATCAACCTTTAGACTTCAAAACCTAATCCAACTCATAGATATTTTTATTCTTTTATTGACTAAATAAAAAGACTTCTTATTTGATTAAATAAATAAAATTAATTATTTATTTTCTTATCAAACAAGTCTTTCACTTTTAATATACTACTACCAATAGTATAACTTTAGGAAATATATTTCCTGATCAGAAAAAGATTTGTTTCTTAATTAAACAATTAATTAAACAATTAACTAATTCTTATTTAATTAAAACAATGAAACAAAATAATATATTAGGTTAATATATACACCTTGCCACCCCACTTATATAAATTGGCCATATATTATTTTCTTATTTCATTTAATCCATTGGACTTTAAATAAAAGCCCACATGTGAACCAGACCCATTCTTACTAAAAGAAACAAGCCCACATGTCTCCTTTTAATATATTAATATAATAGTGCAGCCCATTAATTAAATAATAGACATATTATATTCTTGATATATTAAAAATAATTCTAGATGGACCCTTAAATCTGCCCGGTAGAATATATCAAGTGATCCATGCAAATACGTGTGGATTGGGGATCTTGGCGGGCTATCTAAATTTAAGCTTCAATAGACACAACCTAATCACAATCAACAAATGATTCACTTAGGTCCAATCTATTAATTTTAACTCATTCCACTAAAGAGCTAAAATTGAACTCTTAAATAAAGATAGAATAAGGAGATGTTTCTCATTCATACCCTAGACAATCTTATAGGAGATGGTGTATCCTCGTGAATAATATCAGTAATCGCCAAGAGCTCATAGACCGCCTATAGCTCTCCAAGTTACCATATTTCCTCATATGACCACATTTCGAACTTGGATACTTTGACTTGTCCAGAAGTCATGTTTTCAATAATCATTATTGAAAACTCAACGTTGAGATTTAATATCCAATACCTCAAAACATCCATATGATGATATTATACTCTCATTTAATAAATGGAGCCACGATGTCCATATCTATAAATGAAGTCCTCTATCGATTAACAAATGTATACCACCAAACTATCGAGGATAGACTATGCTATATAATCATACTCATTGATAGCTCTAATGATAACACTTGCAACCATAAGTCCATCATTTATCTCAGGATTAAGATAGACTCTCCGATTGTCCTCTTTAATGAAAAGACTTATATCTAGTGACGGTTCTAGATAAAGTATTTCATTGTGATCCAGTTCAATGCACCTAGTGCACTAGATTCTTTTACTCGAAAACCTTTCGATGATTTTAGACTCATCATATTCATTTGATCCCACTCAAATGCTAGTAAAATAATTCTACAACTTTAACAAGATAGAGGTGCCCAACCTTTAACTTAAGTTGTGAACGTTATTCAAGACTAACTAAAGAATTGTGTCTACCTCATACATATCCGGATGTATGAACAATTCTTCATGTCTCATAGTCTTTTGACCTTATGATTATTTACCTTGACAATTATAATAATAAATGCTATAAGTAATTGTAAGAATCAGAATTCACTTTATTAATATGAGAAGATTGTCAATTACAATATTATACTCTTGCCATTGAGCATAATCCTAACATCGGTTCAGTCAGGTTAGACAGTCCGTTAACCTTTGGACTTCTTTTAGGGTAACCGGGGACCTCATTTTTTCTAGGGCCCCTATTTTTTTTTGGATTTGCTTCAATTCCTCTCTGGTGTACTTGGAAACCGAGGAACGTTCCCGATAGTACCCCAAAAACACATTTGTATGGGGTTGAGCTTCATCCCATACCTTCATAACACTCCAAATGTATCCTCCAGGTCGGTTGCATGCTTGTCTGCTGTGACGCTTTTTGTTAACATGTCATCTAAATAGACTTCCATGTTTCTGCCGATCTGTCGGGCAAACATCTTGTTTACCAGTCTTTGGTAAGTTGTCCCGGCATTTTTGAGACCAAAAGGCATTACTTTGTAATAGTAAAGCCTTTGATATGTTATAAAAGCAGTCTTTTCTTCATCTAGACCGAACATCTTGATCTGGTTATAACCTGAGTATGCGTCCATGAAGCTCAGCAGCTCTTGCCCCGCAGTCGCATCAACCAACTGATCTATTCGTGGTAGAGGGAAACTATCTTTCGAGCATGCTTTATTTAGATAAATGAAATCCACACACATTCTCCACTGCCCATTTTTCTTTTTTACGAATACCACATTGGCAACCCACTCGGGATACTGTACTTACTTGATCGATCCTGCTGCAAATAGCTTATAGACTTCATCCTTAATTGCTTGGCTCCTTTCGGGGTTGAATCGTAGCCTCTTCTGTATTACTAGTTTGCGCTCGGGATCAACAGTCAGAGCCTGGGAGATTATTTTGGTATCAATTCCAAGCGAACACATCCATGTACTCTTTCAACAGGTTGACTAGTTGATTCTGCACCAGTTCGACCAGCTGTGCCCCAAACCTTATCATTTGTTCAGGGTTCTTGTCGTCTATCATGACTTCGATAGTTGGTTCCCCTTCCTAATCTTTCCCATCTTCTAGAGGTGATTACCTTGGGTCTAAGTAGAACTAAGTTTGCATTTCCGCCTTTTCTTCCTCTTCATAATCTTTCAGGCACTTTTCCCGCTCAGGAAAAACTACCTGCATTACGTCTGGCTCAGCTCTCTCTCTCTCTCTGTAAACTGCCAGATTGGCTTTCCTCGCCTATTCTTGGGAACCCTTCAAAACGCCGACTCCAGCTTCGGTCGGGAACTTGACAGTCAAGGCATAAGTTACTATAACTGCCTTCGTTTGTTCAAGAATGGTCTGCCTAATAAGGCATTGTATGGCCAATTCTCAGTGTCAACAACCACGAAATCGAGCAGTACTATTTTCTGACACGAAAAATTTCCTATCTCGACTGGCTGTTTGACCATTCCCAGAGATCTTACTTCTGCTCCCCTGAATCCTCCGAGCGGCATTATCAGTGGTTGTAGATCCTTCCTTTGAAGCCCTAACTAATCAAATACTCGAGCGCTTAGGATATCCACCGAACTCTCATTATCGATCAATACTCTTCTTACTTCTCGATGACTGATACAAACTGACACCACGATCGCATCATTCGGCTTAACTTCCAGTCTGTGGGCATCAGCTTTAGAGAAAAAGATCGGATCCTAACCTTACTTAAGCTTCTTCTGATCGGGACCAATTGAATTTACCTCTAAGTTTCTCTAGCCATCAATTGCTTCACGGAATTCAGTCATTCTCTCCCTGCTACTTCTTCCTGTGCATGGCTCATCAAAAATGGTGTTGATAGCTCCAGCGTCTGAGCTTCCCCTTGGACAGCCTTTTTTGTCTTGATCAGTTTTTACAGGGTTGTTCTGCCGATCATCACCTCCTTTGAGAACTACATCTTTCAGGTGTCCCTCTCTGATTAGCTTCTCAATGTAATCTCTTAACTGGTAGCATTTGGAAGTCTCATGATTGTTTTGCTGATGAAATCGTCAATACTTAGAGGTGTCTCTTTGTGCAAAATTGGATTGCTTCGGGGGTATTTTGTACAAGTTCTTGTCCTCAATTACATTCAGAATCTCCTCTTGCTTCTGAGCTAGAGGGGTATAGTTTGTATACTACCTCTTGAAGGTCTTGTTGCCCTTCTGATCATCATCCTAGCTGCTTTTTTTGCCGAAACAGCCCGAAAAACCCCCAAAATGAACCTTTCTTGCAAGCGAATCTGAAGAAGAAAACCCAACCAACAGTCGAAAGAATCTGAATCCCTAACCAAGAAGAAGAAGAAGACCCCGAATCTGAAGAAAAAATGCCTAAAATCACAAAACAACCGTACTATTCTGTTAAGGACATTGATTTCTATTGTTTACTTGATGACTCTTATTTATACGTAATTATAATGTACTAGGAAAGACAATTTTCTTCTATTCCCACTAATTTACACCCAAGTTTTTCACGAGATACTGATTTTTTCATGAGGGTTTTCAAATTTGTATTTTCGTTTTTTGATTGTTATTACATTACTGTCTGGTTTTGAAATTAGGGTTCGGATTTCATGTTGAAAATCGATTCATGTGATACTTTTGGTTCAGATTTCTGGTTTGTCATCAACCTTTTCTTTTTGTTGGAAATTTTGTAATAGTTTTGAGAATTTTTCTTGTCGAATTTCAAGTTAAATTTCAGGATGAGTGTGAATTGCTTAAGACAGGAAGCTTATGTTAAATTAACACTTGCAATCTAAAGAAGAAACACAGTAGTCAAATGCTAAGAAAGCAAGAGTTCAACCTTCTCCAACCCAATAGACCTTCAAGGTAATTATTATGTAGAAGCCTCTCTCTGTCTTGTCTCCCTCATTTACATTATGTTACCGTTTTATTTTGTATTGTTATAGACATATAGTAATGATGTTTAAGTACACATAACTAGTTTTTGCTGACTGTTTTCAATGTTCTGTATCTCTTCGTTTCTATTGCTTTGGTTTCGTTTAGTTTTTCATTTTTTCTTTGATTTTCTCAAAGAGAGTTTATTTGAATGTTTAAACTTGTGTATGGATTTGTGATTGTACTTCACTGCTATTGTATTTCTCTGTTATTTTTTTTCAAAGGGATGATTTTAGCGTTTGTTGAATTGAATAATTAGCTTTAAAATGTAAGAGGGTTTGTTGGAATTTGGCCTAACAAAACAGTTTGTTTGTATGTGTTTGGTAGTTTGCTAAATGAATATTCTCGAGTATTGAAACCGAAGGTAAGCGTACTGAAAGTTAAGAAAAGTATGTTAAATTGTAAGTAAATAAAATGAAAAAAATTAAGTATGCACTGATGTTTTTTGGGGTGATTGTGATTTCCCTTTATCTTTTCCTCATATTTATCATCCTTATAATATGAAAGTTATCTCAATTTTTGATAAGCTTTTTCTTGTTTCTATTCATAATTCATAATTCAACCTGAAAAAACCGTTGTCTTTCATTATTGTCCTTTTCTTAAAGCATCATTATTCTTTAACTGTATGTGTATCTATATATATCATCTCTTCCCTAAAATGACCATTTTATTATTATTTTTCTTTTTTATTTTAACGAACATGCATTAACCAACTTTGAACATCCTTTTGCACGATAGATAGGAAACTCGGAACATCTTGTGATTGATAGATAGGAAACTTTGAACATCTTTTCACATAATAGATGGAAAATTTTGACAATTTGGATATATGCCATTTGTTTGAAATAGAGGTGCTTGAGCTATATAATTGTTTTTGAATGTTGTTTTGTTTTTGTGTTTTGGGTTGCATTGTCGTTGTGTTGTCATGTTACATTAGCATAATTTCCAATTCCCGTGCTTTAAAGTCCAACACCTGGGTTTGAAAGTAAGGATTCCCGAGCTTGAACGACCAATTCTAGGGCTTGTACTTTCAATTCCCGGGCTTTAAAGCCAGGATTCTCGAGCTTGAAATCCAATTCCTGGGGATGAAATTAAGGATTCTCGGGCTTGGAAGACCAATCCTCGGGCTTCAAAGTAAGGATTCCTAGGCTTGAAATCCAATTCCCATGCCTGAAATTTAATTCACATTGGTTGTTTTTATCATTTCAATTTGGTTGTTTTGATCAGGGATTTTCTTAAATTTACTGAGGTTGGAACATATATTGTTTTTTGCTAGAAAGTTTTTAGAGATATTTAAAATATTGTCTCATTCAATTGTCTCATTTTCTCTTTACATTTATAAAACCAATATTTTTTTTCTTAAGTGTTAATTTTTTGTTGTTGTTATTAAACAGATGCATGTTCATCCAAATGAAAAACTCTGGCGGTTCCCGGACCATAGAGATTAGATCAACACAAGAATAAACTCACAAAACAAGCATTATCTCATAAGGGATTTGAAGGTTGTCCTACTTCGGTGTGGCATGCTAGAAAGGTTAAGGAAGGGCCGTTTGGCCATTACTTGGAGTTGGTCCAACTCTTGGTCATTCATGGCATGCTCATCTACAACCTTCTAAAACGTGAGATTGTTCTTCCCGACCGACAAAAGGATGATGAAATGTGGTTTGGATTAGGGAGACAAAAGGTTCGTTTCGGGAGAGAAGAGTTTTATCTGTATAGTGGGATAAATATGGGCCTCCTGCCTGAAGATTTCAAGAAAAAAAGAAGTTGTTGATGGTTCTATGGTGAGTAGATATTTCAAATCAAAAAGGTTGTCATGTGAATTTTTGTTTACCAAATTTAACCAGCTCACGTATGCGGATGGTGAAGACGCCCTAAAGATGGCGTACAGATTAATAGTCTCCCAATTCTTTGGCACCGAGGATGGACGAAAAGCCATATCAGCTTGGCTGTTTACGTTAGTTGAGGATGAGAATGCCTTTAAAACTTTTCGTGGGGCTCTTACATTCACAATTTTACAATGTAACGACTCAAGGGTTTACTCTAGAATCAAATTAACACACTGAGAGGTAAAGGAAAGAAGAAAGATGATAATGGACAGAAGCAGGAAGAAAATAAGGAAGAGAATGAGGATAAGAAGAAGAAAAAAAACAAAGCAGTGGAAAGGGTGAAAAAGAAAATACAAGTATAAGATGAAGAAGTAATAGAAAAAGAAGACATGGATTTACCAATGCTAAAGGAGGATGCTGAGAAGAATAATACATCCAACTGCCATATAATTAATATATTGGGATTTCCTCTACCATTGCAGGTAATAGTTGTAGGGACCCCGGATTACCTATCGTGCAGCGGAAGAACTTTTTTTAAAAAAATTCAATGAAATACTAAAACTGCGACCAGTAAACCCTAGAATCTATTTTTCAGAACAGTAAAATCAAAAAGAATCGAAATAAAAACATAAAAGAGAAGAGAAGAAACAATATTCTCCATACCTACGTAGAAGGCTCATTCTCTTTAATGTGATATGTTCCTGGTTTGAACCACTTGATCTTCCTGATTATCTCCCAGAATTGGTAACGATGTGTGGGCGTGCCACGGTACTCAGGAACAACAGGAGAATACAGAGAGAAGAAGAAGAAGAAGAAAAAAAAAATTCTTTTTGGCCGAACCCTAGAACACTTCTAGTTTTTTTTTCTTTTATCTAAACGCTCAAAACTCTTTTGATCATATGTTTTTAGTAATGTGTTATAGTTTCCAAAACCATATATCATATATATATATATTATAAAACTAATTAATTAAATCTTTTAAGATATCTGATATCTTTAAAGATATTAATTATGTTTTTGATTTGAAATAAAACTCTTTAAATTTAAAATTAAATATTTAATTTAATAAAATAAAATAATCATATTATCTTATTTTATTCAAAATCAAATATCAATTAACACCCTCCAATTAGTGATTGATAACATAATTAAATAATCTTATTAGTTAATTTATTCAATCACCATTATTCATTAATTAAATAATCTCATTATTCAACTAATTCTCGAATAAATACGTGTCACTTTCGTAACACAATTAATTGGACAATCAAATTAATTAACCGTGACCCTTGTTACTTAAAACGATCGGGCTAGCAAAGGGACCTAATGGACCCGTAGTATTTTGAACTCCAATAATCCTTAGAAATAACTAATTAAACTCTTTAATTAATATTTCATGATTATTAACTCCAGTGTTATTCCACTAAAAACCCGAAGCTGCACTCTCTCAACTGTAGATGTTTTTACACAAACCAATAACTTTCGGTGTCCATCGATATAGCTATTACATATGGTATAATCCTCCACAAGTAGTTCATAATTAGAGCTGGGTTATAATGTCTGTTATACCTCTTTAATTATATCTTTCCATTAAGTACCATTGATTCTCTAATGAACAATAAATCCTACATTCCTCACGAATTAGGTGAGCG
>JANJYJ010000702.1:0-44453 GCA_033220585.1 Dipteronia sinensis
AGAACCAAGAAGTCATAAGAGAGGTAAACACATTGAAAGGAAGTATCACCTTTTGAGGGAAATTGTTCATAGGGGAGACGTGACGATCACCAAAATCGCGTCAGCAGAAAATCTAGCTGATCCTTTCACAAAGGCTCTACCTCAGAAGAGCTTTGATGGACATCTAGAGAACATGGGAATGAGAGATATGACACACTTGCTATAGAGCAAGTGGGAGATTGTTAGGATTATGCTCAATGGCAAGAGTGTAATATTGTAATTGACAATCTTCTCATATTAATAAAGTGAATTCTGATTTTACAATTACTTATAGCATTTATTATTATAATTGTCAAGGTAAATAATCATAAGGTCAAAAGACTATGAGACATGAAGAATTGTTCATACATCCGGATATGTATGAGGTAGACACAATTCTTTAGTTAGTCTTGAATAACGTTCACAACTTAAGTTAAAGGTTGGGCACCTCTATCTTGTTAAAGTTGTAGAATTCTTTTACTAGCATTTGAGTGGGATCAAATGAATATGATGAGTCTAAAATCATCGAAAGGTTTTCGAGTAAAAGAATCTAGTGCACTAGGTGCATTGAACTGGATCACAATGAAATACTTTATCTAGAACCGTCACTAGATATAAGTCTTTTCATTAAAGGACAATCAGAGAGTCTATCTTAATCCTGAGATAAATGATGGACTTATGGTTGCAAGTGTTATCATTAGAGCTATCAATGAGTACGATTATATAGCATAGTCTATCCTCGATAGTTTGGTGGTATACATTTTGTTAATCGATAGAGGACTTCATTTATATATATGGACATCGTGGCTCCATTTTATTAAATGAGAGTCTACTCTCATCATATGGATGTTTTGAGGTATTGGATATTATAATTCAACTGTTGAGTTTTCAATAATGATTATTGAAAACATGGCTTCTGGACAAGTCAAAGTATCCAAGTTCGAAATGTGGTCATATGAGGAAATATGGTAACTTGGAGACTATAGGCGGTCTATGAGCTCTTGGCGATTACTGATATTATTCACGAGGATACACCATCTCCTATAAGATTGTCTAGGGTATGAATGAGAAACATCTCCTTATTCAATTTTAGCTCTTTAGTGGAATGAGTTAAAATTAATAGATTGGACCTAAGTGAATATTTGTTGATTGTGATTAGGTTGTGTCTATTGAAGCTTAAATTTAGATAGCCCGCCAAGATCCCAATCCACACGTATTTGCATGGATCACTTGATATATTCTACCGGGCCGATTTAAGGGTCCATCTAGAATTGTTTTTAATATATCAAGAATATAATATGTCTATTATTTAATTAATGGGCTGCACTATTATATTAATATATTAAAAGGAGACATGTGGGCTTGTTTCTTTTAGTAAGAATGGGTCTGGTTCACATGTGGGCTTTTATTTAAAGTCCAATGGATTAAATGAAATAAGAAAATAATATTGGCCCATTTTATAAGTGGGGCGGCAAGGTGTATATATTAACCTAATATATTTTTTGTTTCATTGTTTTAATTAAATAAGAATAGTTAATTTATTAATTAATTGTTTAATTAAGAAACAAATCTTTTTCTGATCAGGAAATATATTTCCTAAAGTTATACTATTGGTAGTAGTATATAAAAGTAAAAGACTTGTTTGATAAGAAAATAAATAATTAATTTTATTTATTTAATCAAATAAGAAGTCTTTTTATTTAGTCAATAAAAGAATAAAAATATCTATGAGTTGGATTAGTTTTGAAGTCTAAAGGTTGATGGAAATTAGGGTGCAACACAAACTCTTTTTGGTATGTGATTTGCGGCAACCCTAGTCCATTTAGAGGAAGATTTCGGCAATCCTAAATAGAAGAGGAAGCAAAATTTCGGCCACCTATATAATCCACATATAGAATTCGGCCACAATAGTTGTTGAATGATTCAATTTTTCTTCTTCTTCTCAATTCATAGAAAAGGATAATTTTTATTCTACTAAACATAAAAGAGAGAAGAGATTATTTTTGATAGTACACTGATTGCTTGTTCATCAATAAGCTTGTGTGTACAACATCGAATTAGGTTCACGTGAGTGAGTTTCGATCATAGATTGAGCACTCAAAAGTGATCCGGACCTAATTTTTGTACATTTTTGATTGTTTTGTGACTAACCAAAAGACACAGAAAACTTTGTTCATCCATTCTTCAGGTTTGCAATTCCAAAACAAAGGGAGGACCACGCTCCTAGGATGATTCACCGTACGTGTTCGGATTGGAAGATCTCGCTGGTACTGTTCACGATCACTGTTCACGGGGGGGGGGGGGGGGGGGGGGGGGGGGGGGTACTGTTCAGAATCACTATTCACGCGGGTACTGTTTACGGGCATCGGAAAAGATTTTACGGGTTACCAATCGACGTAAGTCAATCGGATCACGCGTCAAGAGGTATTTAACTCTAACCGTATATATTTAAGTGTAGTTAATTAAAAGGTTAAGGTTCAACTTTGAGAAAATTTTTAAAACCATACGAAATCTATTTTTGTTTCTTCCGCTGCGTTTTATATCGATTTTTCCCTACATACTTAACACCAACGGGTGGGACAATCCCATGGCGGTGCAAGCGAACCCTCAAGTAGCACCAAACTACGTCACAAGATCAAAACACATACAAAGAACTCGCCAAAAGTACACGCTAGAGGCATCATACCCATACTACTTAAATTTTGAAAATTGGACAAGCGACAAATTTGAAAAATTGGACACTACAAGACTACAAGGACGACTGTACCAGGTGTAACACGCCCCCAAACCAAAACTCAACAATGTCCCCATTGTTGGAATCCACAAGGTATAGTCTAACGGAGGAGAAACACCATAGACGACTCAAAATTATGAACATGCATAAAGCGCAACCAATAACAAGCATAATCACAGTAATTTGCGGGATGAGGGTTCAACACCCCCAAACTGGATCTAGACATAAGCTCAAAACGAACACAAGTATATGATCAATATGCTTTAACCTTGCTCATTCATATTAACAAAATTTAAATTCACATTCATTGAAAATTTAATGCAATGAAGTACAAAATCGAAGGTAGAAACTCCCTTTAGAAGGAAGCTAGTTCGTTGTCTGTGCGTGTTGTCATAAGCTTCCCAAAAGATGCAGAACCTAGCTTAAAACACACAACAACTCTACCAAACGAAAATGAAATGCGAAATAAAACCAAAATACAAACTGGAATAAAACTAAGAAAGCTAAAAGTTTAAATATGACCTCAGTGGGCTACCTCCCACAAGTGCTCAGACATGATAGATGTTCTATGGCTCAAAAGTTCCATGGCACCAACACCCTTGCAGCAGGTTTCTGGTCCAAAATATGGTTTGAGCCTATGCTCATTAACTTTGAATATTCCATCGATTCTCAAATTTTGAATGTCTACAGCTCCATTAGGTGAGACATTAATAACACAGTGTGGACCTGACCATCTAGATTTCAGCTTCCCAAGGAACAACTTCAAACTGGACTCATAAAGTAACACCAGCATGCCCGGTTGGAACTCTTTCCTTACCAATCGCTTGTCATGAATAACTTTTGTTTTTTCTTTGTAAATCCGTGAACTCTCATAGGCTTCCAACCTGAATTCATCCAACTCGTTCAACTGATTGCATCTTTCTTCACCTGCCTTGTCATACTCCCAATTCAACTTCTTAATTGCCCACCAAGCTTTATGTTCTAGTTCTACCGAAAGGTGGCAAGCCTTACCAAAAACAAACCTATACGGGCTCATCCTAATAGGAGTTTTAAAAGCCGTTCGGTACGCCCATAAGGCGTTAGATAGTTTCAATGCCCAATCCTTCCTAGTGGAGGAGACCGTCTTCTCCAGAATCTGCTTGATGTGCCTATTACTTACTTCAACCTGTCCCGATGTCCGTGGGTGGTATGGTGTGGCCACCTTTTGATGCACCTCATACTTCTTCAATAGGTTTCCCAAGACTTTGTTATAGAAATGGCTCCTTTCATCACTAATGATCACCCTTGGAATCCCAAATCGGGTCAGAATATGTTCCTTTATGAATTTTACCACCACAACACTGTCATTGGTCTTTATGGCAATAGCCTCAACCCATTTGGAAACATAGTCAACCCCCACTAAATTATAGTTGTTTCCACAAGAGGGTAAGAACTGTCCCATAAAATCAAGACCCCAAGTGTCCAATATTTCAACCACCAAAATTTCAGTTTATGGCATCTCATTCTATTTACCAAGGCTCCTTGTGCGCTGGCACCTATCAGATGCTACACAAAACTGATAAGCATCTTTAAAAAGTGATACCCAGAAGAAACCTGATTGCAGCACCTTAAGTGCTGTCTTACGTGCGTTGAAATGGCCACCACATTGCAAATCATGACAGAATCGCAAAACGTCATATTGCTCATTTTCTGGCACACATCTCCTAATTACCTAATCTGCCCCGTGTTTGAAAAGATATGGCTAATCCCAGAAGTATTCCCTTGATCTCCTAATAAACCTCTTCTTACCCTGCCAATCCAGATCAGGCGGAAATACCCCATATGTCAGATAGTTTGCCAGATCTGCATACCAGGGTTCCTTATCCTGTACAGCCCACAGATGTTCATCAGGGAAACTTTCCATCGAATGAATCTCATCCCCATCTATTTGGCTATCATGAACTATCCTACTAAGGTGGTCTGCTACCACAATTTTGCAACCCTTCTTGTCCCGGATTTCTAAATCAAACTCCTGCAACAGCAATACCCACCTAATCAGCCTGGGCTTTGCATATTTGTTTTGGAGTAAATATCGCAAAGCCGTGTGGTCTGAGTATACCACAACCTTGGCACCTACCAAGTACTGTCTGAATTTCTCAAGAGCAAAAATGACAGCAAGTAATTCCTTCTCTGTTGTTAAATAGTTCAACTGTGTATCATTCAAAATCCGGGATGAGTAATATATAACATGCGGGTCTTTTCCAACCCTCTGACCCAAAACTGCACCTACAGCAAAGTAAGATGCATCGCACATTATTTCAAATGGTAAATCCCAAACTGGTGGTGCAATTACCAGAGATAAGGTCAAAGCCTCTTTTAAAGATCCAAATGCCACCACACATTCTGCACTAAACACAAAATCCTTGTCCTTTTGTAGCAACAAGCACAGTGGTCTGGAGATCTTTGAAAAATCCTTGATGAATCTCTTGTAGAACCCCACATGCCCAAGGAACGACCGGATGTCCTTCACATTGCGAGGATGTGGCAAACTCTTGATTACTTCAACCTTTGCCTTGTCTACCTCAATCCCTTTTTCAGATATTATGTGGCCCAAGACAATCCCGTGTTGCACCATGAAGTGGCACTTCTCCCAGTTCAATACCAAATTGTTTTTCATACATCTTTGTAGCACTAATGATAAGTTGTCAAGACACAACCTGAAATAGTCCCCGAATACCGAGAAATCGTCCATGAAGACTTCAATAATCTCTCCCACCATATCCGAAAACAACGAAACCATACACCTTTGAAACGTATCTGGGGCATTGCAAACACCAAAAGGCATTCTTCGGAAAGCATAGGTTCTAAAGGGACATGTGAAAGTGGTTTTCTCCTGGTCCTCTAGAGCAATAACTATCTGATTATACCCAGAATATCAATCGAGAAAGCAGTAGAACTGATGCCCTGCCAACCGCTCTAGGACTTGATCAATGATAGGTAAGGGAAAATGGTCCTTTTTGGTAACCGCATTTAACTTACGGTAGTCTATGCAAACGCGCCACCCAGTCTGGAGTCTTTGTGCCACCAAGTCACTCATCTCATTCTTCACTACTATAACTCCAGATTTCTTTGGGACTACATGAATGGGACTAACCCATCTACTATCTGATATGGGGTAGATAATCCCCGTATCGAGAAGCTTCAATATCTTCTTTTTTACCACCTCTAGCATAATCGGATTTAGTCTCCTTTGTGCCTCCCTTGTTGCTTTGACGTTTTCTTCTAGCAAAATCTTATGCATACACATGGTGGGACTTATTCCCTTTATATCATCTATGAACCAACCAATGGCTTCTCTATATTCTTTCAACACTCCAAGTAAATCATCTTCTTGACTTTCCTCCAAATTAGCGGCAATGATAACTGGGTTCAACTTTTCTTCGTCTAGAAACACATACTTCAGGTTTGATGGGAGTGCTTTCAATTTAAGTCTTGGAGGAAGCTCTTCTAATGGTACCAGGTCATCTTCATTTTCTTCCCTTTTGAATTCCTCCTCAACAGTGATATCTAACTCCTCCTCTAAGAAATCCACGGTGTTACAATCGTGGGAACCCACTGGGTATGACAAAGAGTCAAAGATGTTAAACTCCACTATTTCGTCTAATACCTTCATGGTAAGCTTCACTACATGCATATCAATCACTACCTAGCTGTCCCCATCAAAGGCCTACCCAAAAGTAACTTCACATATCTTTCGTCTCTTCCTTCATCCATGTCAATCACCACAAAGTCAGCAAGTATAATTAACTTTTCTATCCGTATTAACACATCTTTGACAATGCCCTTAGGGCTTCTCGTAGAAGCATCCGCTAAGACAAGAGACATGGTGGTTTTTCTGAGGTCATTCAAACCCAGCTTTTTATAGACCGAGAATGACATGAGGTTAATGATTGCTCATGAGTCCAACATTGCTCTTTTGCGATTTGAACCACCAATTGTAATGTCAATTATAAAACTTCCTGGGTCTTTCATTTTCTAGGGCAATGACCGTTGAATTACTGCATCGATATTCTCATTTAGACGCTCATGCTGTTTCGGCCTAAATCTCTCCTTATCCTTACTCAAATCTTTGAAAAATTCACCATAAGTCGGCATTTTCTGAATAGCATCTAAGAGTGGTAAGTTGATGGTTACCTTGGAAAGCAGATCATAGATTTCCTGATGCGATTTCTCCAATTTGGAGTTTTTCAGCCTCCCTAGAAAGGGTATAGGCGGCACATAGGGGTTTGATGACTTATGGAGCCGAGGTCTTGGTTCTGGGTCTGCTAACTGAACACCTTATTCCTTTTCTAACTCTTTCTCACTCTTTACCTCCGTATGAACTACCTCATCTTATTCTGTGACTGTTTCCTTATCATTTTTCTTCAAAACCCTTCTGCTTCTGAGGACTGCCCTTGCACTAGCTTGTTCTGGTCGGCTCAGAAATTTCCCTTTCTCTCTTTCTTGTAACAATCCGCCAACTGACCTATTTGGAATTCAATCTTGTGAATAGACTCATCCATCTCATTTGATTGCCTATCATTCTTCCACATATGTCTCCCAACTCTCTAAATGTGCTTGTTGTAGCAGCTAGACCTCTTGTGTATCCTGGTTGGCTGACTGCATGAACTCTCCTATCCATTCATCAAAGGTTCCCATATTTAGCCGACCTGCATTAATGTCCTAGGGAGTCTATTTCACTTGCATCATTTCCCTTGTTCTCTATTCTACTAATGGGGTCTCTTCATTCCCTTGCAAGTAGTCCTTTAGCAAAGCTGCCAGTCTCTCTTCGTTTGAAAACTCTTCACCCACATTGCATCCCTCCTGGAAATCCTGCTCACCTCCCCATTCCTGACTAAATGGGTCAATATCAAGCTCGTACACGGATCCCGAATTTTTCCACATGTCATTCATGAACCTAGAATGTCGAAAAATAAAAGCGACCCACAACATAAAAATATATGAACGAAGTAATGGCAGATATGTAAATAACTATAAATATTACTCATGCAAAACTAATCAAACTAAACCTGCCGCTCCCCGGCAGCGGTGCCATTTGACGAATGGTTTTCGTGTCATTTTAAAAAGATCAATTTGTCAACAATATTTGTAAAAACCTCACGAAGCCTAAATTGGTTTGGAAAACACACGTATGGTGGCAAGTGGGGTGTCAACCACAGGGAGCGGAATTAGCTAAAATTAGTTATTGCTAAAGTAATGTTAATGTATATATATATATTAAACGAAACATAAAACGATGAAGATGTAGATGGTGAATTATCCTATTAATAATCACTAAATTAACTATGCAAACTAGAGGAAAGGGAAATGGGATGTAGGATATAAAGATAATGGGAACTAAGGAGTTAACGGATTCGAAAGTCAATACTGGGCAATGCAACAAACTTGTAAATAGGCATGTCTATTCAAAGGTAACCGACCTAGGATGTATAGAGTCGGTTATTTATCCCTAGAAAGTGGTCAACCTAGGATGTATAGTGAGGACCACCTATTAGGGATTAATCTGTCGTAAACCACCAACCTAGGATGTATATTGTTAGTTGTTCGTCGGATTCTAAAAATGAAGCTCGTCTACCTATGAATGACTCAACCGATTGTAAATGTAGTCAACCTAGGATGTATAGTGATGACTTCTAATCCTCTCACTGGCCCCGACCTAGGATGAATAGTGCCAGAAACTCAATCGAGGTTAGATTAAGACCGCGGTTTAAGAGTCGGAATTCATGACGTTCTGTCCATTCATTAGAGCAAGAAACAACTAAATAGGATGTATATCTAGATGCAATACTCATACATTATCCAAATAGATCTTGCTAAGAGGATGTATCTAAACAAGAAATCAATGATAACCATTCATAACAAGAATGGAACAATGAAAGATAGACATGAATATAAATATAGAATCAAGTTTATGTACATGCCCAATATCCAACTAACTACTCCATTAACCCCTTAGAGGGGATTTAGCTACTCATTACAACTAGGAAAATAAGAGAAAGGAAAGAAAAATAACCCTTGGAGAACATCTCCTTTATTGAAGTAGCTTCAATCTCCTACCTTCCTTGAAGTTGAGTAGAGAATGTAAGTGTGTGAGAGAGGGAGAGATTCTAGATCTATGTTGTGTAAAACCTCTGAAAATCTCGGTCCAACGGCTAGTTAAAAACGTTCTCCAACTATTCTATTTATACAATATACAAAAATAGGTCACTTAAACTTCAGAAAAGCAAATTGGCGAATGCGGAGTTAGGGTGGAGTGCGGGTGAATTACCCGCACTGTACCTGCACTATATGGGTTGTCTTCATCTTCAGTTCTCAGATCTGGGAAATAGTACAGGTGGAGTGTGGTTGGATTACCCGCACTTGACCTGCACTTTAATGTCATGTGCAAATCCACTCCTCTGTCTTGAGCAACAATGCGGGTGGAGTGCGGTTGAATCACCAGCACTTGACCCGCACTTTATCTGTCAGGTACAAATCAGCTTTGCTGGCTTTGGCTATAGTACGGGTGTAGTGCGGTTGGATGACCCGCACTGTACCCGCACTATACCCGCACTTTAACGTCAGGTGCAAATTAGCTTCTCTGGCTTTAGCAACAGTATGGGTGGATGACCCGCACTGAACCCGCACTTTAACTCTTCTTCTAGCATTAGGTCCCGGCTATGAGTATGAGTGCGGTTGGAGTGCGGTTTCGACCCGCACTGTAGAGCTGCTTCTGATCCTTTGTCTTTCCTTTTGCCCCTTTTCTGCCGGAACCACCGCAACATGTTTCCAAACCCATCATTGCACCATTTCCTATAATTACGCACATAAAAACCCATTGGAAATACCAAAAAGCAAGAAACAGAACACAAGATATGGATTTGAGGGCCTCAATATACTACATATTTGGTACGATCAATACCTACCCCCGCTACGACCTACGGGGTAGCGGGTGAGGGTGTTGATCAGAATTTTACTCCCTGAGTGAATTTTCCTATCAATAGAAGGATTGACCAAGAGTACACTCCTTAAGTGAAATCTGGACTTTAAAATCTTAATTTCTATCTAATCTCAAATGGGTAATCAATTATATACACTCTAGGTTGATAACTTATGAGAGATTAAGCGCCAATACTACACACTTTAGATTGGTGGAAATATAAAGAGATTCGTCCTTTATTTGATAGATGTGCGTTCATGGATAGCCACTTGTGAGTGCTCAATACTATTCACTCTAGATTGGACAATTATAAGGGATATACAACCAATACTATTCACTCTAGATTTGTTGCAATAGATTGATGTACATTCATGAGAGTTCTTGATTTGCCCATTGTTTGTGGATTAGATCCATCAATTGCTTAGTTCCATTATCATTCATTCACACATTTATCTTCTAACTTAGTTGCATTTAGCGTAAATTTAATTAGTTTAATTGTAGTTGCATATTAGTATAATTTTCAAAACCAATACCATCTCATTTACTTTTATTGCATTTTAATACTAGAGTTCAATTTAGTCATTGCTAGCGATCGATCCCTGTGGACGATACCCAACTTGCTACTTTACTCATTTTTATGAATATTTTGAGGCGTAGTTGCAGTTTTTATAAATTTTTTTGAAGATGTACTTTCTATTAACGGCATAGCACAAGAAACACTTTTCACTATGCATTTCACCAGGGACATTTCAGCGGTGTATGACATCTGTCTTCTCAGATATGGTGGAGGGTATAATAGAAGTCTTCATGGATGACTTCTCAGTGATAGGAAACTCGTTCGGCTACTGCCTAAGGAACTTGACTTCCTTACTAGCAAGGTGCAAGATGTCACATCTGGTGTTGAACTGGGAAAAGAGTCACTTAATGGTAACAGAGGGAATAGTGTTAGGACACATCATCTCTGGTAGAGGCATCGAGGTGGATAAGGCAAAGATCGATGTTATGAGAAGTTTGCAGCCCCCGAGGACAGTTAAGGAAATATGAGCATTCTTAGGGCACGCATGGTTTTACAAGATATTCATCAAGGATTTCTCTAAGATGTTGAGATCTTTATGTCGTTTACTCCAGAAAGACATTGATTTAGACTTTGATGAGGAGTACGTGGCCGCATTTAATGAACTCAAGGAATTGTTGACCACTGTATATATTATAAGGCCGCCTGATTGGAGTTTGCCCTTCTAGCTTATGTGTTATGCTTCTGACTATACAGTTGGAGCAATACTGGGATAGAGGGTAGACAAGATTCCACATGCCATCTACTATGCATCGAGAGCTCTGAATGACGCACAGCTGAACTACTCGACTATAAAGAATTAGTTGCTAACAGTGATATTTTCGTTGGAAAAGTTCAGATCATATATGATTGGAGCGAAGGTCATAGTATTTACAGATCATGTGGCACTTAGATATCTCCTCCAGAAGAAGGACGCCAAGCCAAGACTTATTCGGTGGATCCTTCTATTACAAGAGTTTAATCTCAAGAGCAGAGACAAGAGAGGGAGTGAAAATGTGGTAGCAGACCACTTGAGTAGATTGATGCTAGAGTCATGCACAGAGGAAAACACCATTCTACTGAGAGACAGTTTCCCAGATGAGTAGCGTCTGAGATTTTACGCACAGAACCGTGGTATGCAGACATAGTCAATTGCATCACTAACAAGGTCATACCGATAGACATGAATAGACAATGAAGGAAGAGATTCATTTTTATTGCTAAGCAGTACTTTTGGAATGACCTGTACTTATTCAAACATGGGCTGGACTAAATCATTAGGAGATGTATTCCCGAGAGTGAATAGATAGATGTTTTGAGATTCTGTCATGAGCCTCATTGTGAAGGCCACTACAACTCTAGAAAGATAGTTATGAAAGTTCTCCAGTTAGGATTCTATTTGACATCCTTGTTTAAGGAAGCATATCACGTCTGCTTACAGTGTGACCGATGCCAGAGAACTGGATATGTAGGAAAGAGGAATGAGATGCCACAGTCAGGCAGCATTTTTTTTAAGATCTTCGACGTTTGCGGTATCAACTTTATTGGACCATTCCCACCTTCAGATGGAAACAACTACATTCTGGTAGTCGTGGACTACGTTTCAAAATGGGATGAAACGATAGCCACTATGACAAATGATAGCAAGGTAGTTGTGAAGTTTGTGAGGAATGTGATCTTCTCAAGGTTCTGGACTCCACGTGCCATCATTAGTGATGAGGGTAGTCATTTCTGCAACAAAGTATTTGCCACACTTCTTAAGAAATATA
The DNA here is from genome assembly GCA_033220585.1 of Dipteronia sinensis. Taxonomy (NCBI): domain Eukaryota; kingdom Viridiplantae; phylum Streptophyta; class Magnoliopsida; order Sapindales; family Sapindaceae; genus Dipteronia; species Dipteronia sinensis. The sequence goes on from JANJYJ010000702.1 coordinate 12,033, forward strand.
GTGTGAATCACATGGTTGAAACCCTCTACCATCCTCAGACATCCGATCAAGTAGAAGTAAGTAACAGACATATTAAGAAGATACTGGAGAAGACGGTTAACACAAATCGGAAGGACTGGTCGTTCAAGCTGAATGATGCTTTGTGGGCTTTCAGGACCCCATTCAAGACTCCGATTCGAATGACACAGTACAGACTGATCTTTGGGAAAGCTTGCTACCCGCCAATAGAACTTGAGCACAATGCCTATTAGGCGCTCTAGAAACTGAATTTTGGTTTGATCAAGAAAGAGATAAGAGGAAACTTCAGCTGAATGAACTTCAGGAGCTTAGAGACAAAGCATATAAGAATGCCAATATTTATAGAGAGAGGACCAAGAGAGTGCATGACAAGAACATTATCAGAAAGGACTTGCACCAAAGAATGTTTATCTTCCTATTCAACTCTAGGTTGAGATTGTTTCCAGGCAAGCTCAAGTCAAGATGGTATGATCTTTATCGGTTGCTACAAATGTTCCATCAAGGAGCTGTCGAGTTACTGAATGACAACAACATGGATATGTTCAAATTGAATGGGTAGAGAGTGAAACCATACTTGCAGAGAATTGATGAAGCAAGGATGTTGGAACAGATAGTGCTTACAGAGCCAAAGAGCTCTCATGCGTCTTTCCTAGATGGTAACTTTGGCACTTGGTGGGAGGCACCCCACCTAGGTACATATTCTTTTTCTTTATCACTAGTAGTTTTATTGTTATTGGTCTTGTTAAGACTAAGTGTGATGTTAGATGTTTTACTTTTATCTTTGTATTAAGCATATGCATTTGATTTTGTTGTAGTTATTTGTGCATCTAGGTATTAGGCTTACGAGGCTAGGAGAAGTAGCTGGAGCACATTAAATTCCATGTTTAGTGTCCCACGATTTTGATCCGTGAGAAGATACCCACGCACAAACTTGTGGGCTAGGTGTGGAGAGCTTGGCTACTTCATGCCGAGGGAAACAAGCCACGAAGCAGAACACATAATCTTGCGAGGAAATCGGAGGAATGTCCACGAGTCCTTTCCACGGGAATAAGCCTACCATCTAGAAGTGATGAACTCGTTGGACCTTCTGGGACCTCAAGTCCGCGGGAATAAACCAGCCAATTCTACAGTCAAGAGCCCGCACAACTGGCTCGCGACTTCATGCCGCGAAAAATGTCTCTCGTCACTGAACTCGTGAAGGGCCCTAATAGGTATCACCTATGAGCTTCATGATATAAATGCATGCTTGTTTTATTTGTAGTTTATGTTTTTGTTTATATCTAAGACTATGATTCGTATTGTGCTTAGATTTTATGATTTATGTGTTTCTATTTATTTTTAGTCTTTTGTGATTTTGTTGTTCTTATTTTAAATCTAGCTATCCATATTTGATAGTGGAACGGTCCTATGGATCAACATTGAGGACAGTGTGTGGTTTAGAATTGGGGGTGTGGACAATGTTTGTAAATAGTGTTGTATGTTTGTAATTAGTGTTAGTGTTGTACATAGAAAAAATTTCAAATTTCTTGCACATTGCTAAATTGAAAAAAATTGTGATTTCCGTTGAGTTGTCTGCTTTTGTGTGCCGATAGGAACATGTCATACTATGCTTTGAAATCTAATTTTTGACTAGTATGAACACAGTTGTTGCATCACTATCAATTTGCTTATACAGTGTCAATCTTCATATGTTTAGGTAGAATCTATGTTTGTTTAGCTTAGAAGAATTGTGGAGACTACCCATGTGAGATTTTAAGCCTATTAAACATTTCATTTTAAAGGGTAATTTTCATTTCTATTCGTAAATACTTTTCGAACTAGGATTGCATCGAGATGTCATCACAAAGTATTCTGCATTAATTGCCACTGAACATTCATAATTATGGATGTTAACCGAAAATTTGTATAGGCGTAAAATTCTGATTAACACCCTCAAACTACAACCTGATAGGTCGCAGCGGGGGAGATATCTCTCTGATATTGTGATTGTAACAAAATGAGTGTAACAAAAAGAAAAGGTGGCAATGATGTATATAATAAAAAGTGGGGAAGGGACTATTTTATTGATCACTTGGTTTCTTGTAACAATGGTGGAAATTATCTTTTCTATCTCTCTTTCTCACACAGATGGCGATGATGAATTCATGCTAGTCGATAAGTGGATATTTCTTTGTAAATGGTCATCTGGCAAAACCTCTCTCCCTTCTATCGTCTTCAATTGCCGTATTTATGGACTTTTTTTTCCTCCTCATTTCTGAGAATCAAGTTCTTTATTAAGAATTATTGGAATCCTTTTTTAGGCGCTGAATGACGTTGATTAGGGCTAAATGCCTGAGATTTGATCCCTCTAATTAGTGTTGTATTTGAATTCTAATTTGGTTGACCACTTGGTCTCATTTACGGCACTTTAAGTGGCGAAGAAGCCAACTTCTCTTTTCTGTCTTACTGGGGTAAAAAGCTTGCTTCATTTCTTCGGTCGAGGTGTCGTTCCTGGATCCTTGGTGTACTGGTCCTATTATTTTGGGATCTGGGATATATCAGTCCACTTATGATGGGGTGGTTTCCTTCTTAATGCAATGAAGCTTTCTTGCTATCGCTCTCCATGTTAGATTGTTACTGGATTGGTCCAGGACAGGTAGTGTGGTACCGGGGTAACAAGTAACGGGTGTCGCGGTACCGATACTTCTAGGTACCAAGAAGAAAGGTATGTGACAGTATCATGGTTTTCCAGATCGTGGCATTAGTGATTCTCGGTACCTAGGAACTGGGATGATCTCGGTTTAGGTCCTGCCATGAGTAAACCTGATGAAAAATTCTTCTTTAGACCTCTACTAAAAAAGGCTGTTAACAGAAGTTTCCTCTGACTAGAAAACCGGAAATTGGTTGGGGTTGGAGTCAGGATCTTGTACTGCTTAAAGAATTTTACTCATCTCTCGTCGCTGGTTATCGATACTTGGGACATGATTTGGGAAGAATCTTCCTTCAACACGCTGCTTTAATAGGCCTTCCACGTGTCTGGTTAGGTTCAAAAAATGAAAGATTTTGCCGTCGCACGTTTCTCGAACTGTTATTCCCGCTTTTCGAGTATCTCGCTTCATTAATGACCTTCCCTTTCCATTACTAGGAACTATTTCCATCTTCTATAAGTATCTCGCCTCGCTCGTTCTTCGGTCACATTGCTTCATTCTAGAAAGAAAAATTTTCAACATCTTAGAAACCCTAACTTTTCTTCTTTCTTCTTATCTTGAACCTTGACAATGTCATTTGATAGTCTTGACAAGATTTTCGAATATAATGATGGTGATTCAGCCGATAGCTCGAACCTTTCTCTCAAAAGGAAGAGGAAAGGTCGATGAGGGACAACAGAGAAGGCGCCACTGCCACTCAACGACGTCGATCGAATCGGAGTGTAACAATCAGGTCAGCTTTTAACAACGACCCCGAAACACGGGTTAACATTGATGATGATGTTAGGATTATGCTCAATAGCAAGAGTGTAATATTGTAATTGACAATCTTTTCATATTAATAAAGTGTTTTCTGATTTTTACAAAACTTATAGCATTTATTATTATAATTGTCAAGGTAAATAATCATAAGGTCAAAAGACTACGAGATATGAAGAATTGTTCATACATCCGGATATGTGTGAGGTAGACACAATTCTTTAGTTAGTCTTGAATAACGTTCACAACTTAAGTTAAAGGTTGGGCACCTCTATCTTGATAAAGTTGTAGAATTCTTTTACTAGCATTTGAGTGGGATCAAATGAGTTATGATGAGTCTAAAATAATCGAAAGGTTTTTGAGTAAAAGAATCTAGTGCACTGGGTGCATTGAACAGGATCACAATGAAATACTTTATCTAGAACCGTCACTAGATATAAGTCTTTTCATTATTAGGACAAACGGAGAGTCGATCTTAATCCTGAGATAAATGATAGACTTATGGTTGCAAGTGTTATCATTTGAGCTATCAATGAGTACGATTATATAGCATAGTCTATCCTCGATAGTTTGGTGGTATTCATTTGTTAATCAATAGAGGACTTCATTTATAGATATGGATATCGTGGCTCCATTTATTAAATGAGAGTATAATATCATCATATGGATGTTTTGAGGTATTGGATATTAAATCTCAACGTTGAGTTTTCAATAATGATTATTGAAAACATGGCTTCTGGACAAGTCAAAGTATCCAAGTTCGAAATGTGGTCATATGAGGAAATATGGTAACTTGGAGAGCTATAGGCGGTCTATCAGCTCTTGGCGATTACTGATATTATTCACAAGGATACACCATCTCCTATAAGATTGTCTAGGGTATGAATTAGAAACATCTCCTTATTCTATCTTTATTTAAGAGTTCAATTTTAGTTCTTTAGTGGAATGAGTAAAAATTAATAGATTGGACCTAAGTGAATCATTTGTTGATTGTGATTAGGTTGTGTCTATTGAAGCTTAAATTTAGATAGCCCGCCAAGATCCCCAATCCACACGTATTTGCATGGATCACTTGATATATTCTACCGGGTCGATTTAAGGGTCCATCTAGAATTGTTTTTAATATATCAAGAATATAATATGTCTATTATTTAATTAATGGGTTGCACTATTATATTAATATATTAAAAGGAGACATGTGGGCTTGTTTCTTTTAGTAAGAATGGGTCTGGTTCACATGTGGGCTTTTATTTAAAGTCCAATGGATTAAATGAAATAAGAAAATAATATATGGCCCATTTATATAAGTGGGGAAGCAAGGTGTATATATTAACCTAATATATTATTTTGTTTCATTGTTTTAATTAATTAAGAATTAGTTAATTTATTAATTAATTGTTTAATTAAGAAACAAATCTTTTTCTGATCAGGAAATATATTTCCTAAAGTTATACTATTGGTAGTAGTATATTAAAAGTAAAAGACTTGTTTGATAAGAAAATAAATAATTAATTTTATTTATTTAATCAAATAAGAAGTCTTTTTATTTAGTCAATAAAAGAATAAAAATATCTATGAGTTGGATTAGGTTTTGAAGTCTAAAGGTTGATGGAAATTAGGGTGCAACACAAACTCTTTTTGGTATGTGATTTACGGCAACCCTAGTCCATTTAGAGGAAGATTTCGGCAATCCTAAATAGAAGAGGAAGCAAAATTTTGGCCACCTATATAATTCCACATAGAGAATTCGGCCACAATAGTTGATTGAATGATTCAATTTTTCTTCTTCTTCTCAATTCATAGAAAAGGATAATTTTTATTCTACTAAACATAAAAGAGAGAAGAGATCATTCTTTGATAGTACAGTGATTGCTTGTTCATCAATAAGCTTGTGTGTACAACATCGAATCAGGTTCACGCAAGTTTCGATCATTAGATTGAGAACTCAAAAGTGACCGGAATAATTTTTGTCTTCTTTTGATTGTTTTGTGACTAACAAAAGAAAAAGAAAACTTTGTTCATCCATTCTCAGGTTTGCAATTCAAAGAAAAAGGGAGACCATGCTCCTAGGTGATTCACGTACGTGTTTGTATTGGAAGATCTCGCAGTACTGTTCACGATCACTGTTCACGGCGGGGTACTGTTCACAATCACTGTTCATGCGGGTACTGTTCACGGGCATCGGAAAAGATTTTGCGGATTACCAATCGACGTAAGTCAATCGGATCACGCGTCAAGAGGTATTTAACTCTAACCGTATATATTTGAGTTTAATTAATTAAAAGGTTAAGGTTCAACTTTGAGAAAAATTTTAAAACCATACGAAATCTATTTTTCGTTTCTTCCGCTGCGTTTTATATCGATTTTCCCTACAATTGGTATCAGAGCCTTGGTTGTACCTTTTAATTAATTAACGTATATATACGTGAATCTATTTCTTTTTTATTGTGATTATACATGTTTTAGAAAGAGATGGCACTCTAGGTATTCGCATATATAATTACATGTTGAATGTATGGATTTATATATGTTTTATAAAGTGAATTGTTATTGCTCGATTTTGGTCTTAGAATTTCAATGTAATTTTTGTTTCGGATTTGTAACAAGAAGGGTGGTCTATTATCGCCATAATTCCTTCTTGGTAGTTGCTAGGGTTTTATTTTTTATTTTTTTTGTATGTAAAATAAGTGCAGTATTTTTTTGTAATCAGGTGCAGTATTTTTTTTGTAAATCTTACTGCAGTAAAATAATAAAAAAAATTTGCTGCATTAATTTATTCGTAATATGATGTAATGTATTCGGGTATTGAAAATTTGAAGACACGAAGAAAAACGAAGCAACCGGAACCGAGAACGAGCACCGTGCGCACCCTAGGACTGGATTGGGCTGCGCATGGCAAGCCCAATCCTTGGTGGGCTGCGCACGGCAGCCTTGTGTGGCCTTATGGGCTGCGCAAGGCAGCCCCTTTGTGGGGTTGTGGGCTGTGCACATCCATGGGAGGAGGCCGAGGGATGAGCGTATGGTTGATGGCCACCTGAAGATCTTGTATTCCTAACAATTGTAATTTACTTGCTTTTCTAGGATGGGCCAAAATTGTTGCTATTTAATTTTTGCTTAAATATTACAATATTTGTTGTTGTATGATAACATGACATTTTAGAATATGAGTGCCACTCATATATCTCTTTTGGTATGAACATGCATTGAATGATTTAGGTATCTAATTGGCATCTAGATAACTTGGTAAAAATCATTCTTTGGGATTTAATCACACGCCTTAAATAATTGAGTGGGAGAAGGTGTGCAAGAACGCCTATGGCCTCCAAGATTAGTTGAGTTTTATTATTTTTGGTAATCCCGCCAAGGGGCATCAATAAATGGAATTTAACAATATACTTCCTTACAAGGATAGACTAGACAATGGACTTAAACGAAATCTACTCCCCAAGGAGGGATTTTCGTGAGAGAAAATTGAGGGTCGATATCTTGGTAACACACTCAATGTAATTTTATTAATATCCTCCCAAGAGTTATTGTTAATAAAAATTATAAGGCTAAAATTAAAAATGCTGGTTGTTATGTTAACAATTAGGTGGGACCTAGTCTAACTAGTAAATAGTGCCAACTCCCAAAGGAGGTGTAATATTTATGGGTGTTGGATCACCGTTGAATTTTTATGATTGAATTATTTATTTTAATTCAAGATAAATTTTTAAAAGTGCTATTATCATGATTATTTACTTATATATGTTTTTGTTTTAATCAGAAATAATGACCCCATCACTTATGAACATCCTGAAAGTAACACCTTAACTAGAGATAACTACGTAACAAGGAAGAAGGTAATGTTAATTATCTAGAAACATGTTTTCTGGCAGATTCTACTGATTCTTGGATCATAGACTCTGGAGCCACTAATCATGTTTGTTATTCCTTGCAGGGGTTTTAGGAAAAGAGAAGGTTGAATGAAGATGAAGTCAATTTACGCTTGGGCAACGGAACGTTAGTGTCTGCAAGTGCAGTGGGAGATATTAGAGTTATTTTAGATTCTAGTAGGCATTTAGATTTAATAGACGTTTATTATGTACCTCAATTCAAGAGGAATTTAATTTCAGTTTCTTGTTTAAATAAGTTTGGATATTCGGTTACTTTTAATAAAACTTTTATTATTAGTAAGAATGACAAAGTTGTTTGCAAAGGTACATTGGAAAACGGTTTATTCTTTTTGCATAGAAATATCTCTCACTCGTTAGACACAGAAATAACGGAACCTAATCATAAAAGAGTAAAATTATCAAAAGATGAAACCTATCTTTGGCATTTACGCCTAGGTCACATTAACCTTAATAGGATTAAAAGATTGGTATGTGACGGACCTTTAAGTGACTTAAAGGTTGATGATCTACCAACTTGTGAATCTTGTTTGGAAGGTAAAATGACCAAAAGGCCGTTCAATACCAAAGGTGCAAGAGCCACTGAATTTTTAGGACTAGTACACACTGATGTATGTGGTCCTATGAGCATTCAAGCTAGAGGTGGATATGCGTACTTCATCACCTTCACAGATGATTACTCAAGATTTGGTTACGTGTATCTCATGAGATATAAGTCAGATGCATTTGATATGTTCAAAGCTTTCAAAGCTGAAGTAGAAAATCAGCTTGAGAAACATATAAAAATCTTGAGATCTGATCGTGGTGGAGAATATCTATCTGGAGAGTTTCAGCAATATCTTATTGATAATGGGATAGTTTCTTAGCTTTCTGCACCAGGTACACCTCAACAAAATGGGGTAGCAGAAAAGAGAAATAGGACTCTTTTAGAGATGGTTAGATTAATGATGAGTTATTCAACACTTCCTATTTTTTTTGGGGATATGCTCTACAAACAGCAATATATATTCTAAACGATGTACCATCTAAATCTGTCCCTAAGACCCCACATGAATTGTGGACTGGGCGAAAGCCTAGTTTACAACACATGAGGATATTTGGTTGTCCTGCACATATGTTGAAAGGAAAGACAGAAAAGATGGAGTCCCGTTCGGAAACATGTATATTTGTGGGGTATCCAAAAGGAACTAAAGGATATTATTTCTATAGTCCTTCTGATCTAAAAGTATTTGTTTCAACAAATGCTTCATTTCTAAAAAACGACTATATGAATAATTTTGTGCCCAAAAGTAGAATTGTCCTGAATGAGATGTCAGGAGATACAATTCCACAAGAGGTTTCACAACCCAGCCCAATTGTAAGTTCCACTCCAACACAAGATCAACAACCTACCATTCCTCGTTATAGTGGGAGGGTTAGAACACAACCCGAAAGATATATCGGTCTAGGAGAATCTGTTGAGAATCTCCCGGACGACGATGATCCCTACACGTACAAGGAAGCTATGGAGGATGTTGATTGTCATCATTGGCAAAAGGCAATGCAATCCGAGATTGAATCGATGTTCAATAACAAAGTCTGGTCCCTTGTAGACTTGCCTAAAGGGATAAAACCCATTGGGTGCAAGTGGGTATACAAGAGGAAAAGAGGTATGGATGGTAAGGTGGAAACCTTTAAAGCTAGACTAGTAGCTAAAGGTTATACACAGAAAGAAGGTATCGATTACAAGGAAACCTTCTCACCTGTGGCCATGCTTAAATCCATTAGGATACTCTTAACCATTGCAGCATCTCTAGACCTAGAGATTTGGCAAATGGACGTCAAGACAGCTTTCCTTAATGGAAGTCTTGACGAGAGCATCTACATGATGCAACCAGAGGGATTCATTGAAAAAGGCCAAGAAGAAAGAGTATGCAAGTTGCAAGAGTCCATATATGGACTAAAGCAAGCATCTAGATCCTGGAACATAAGGTTCGATCAAGCTATAAAGGGTTTTGGATTTATTCAAAACCCTGACGAACCTTGTGTATACAAGAGGATCAAAGGCGACAAGTTGGTTTTCCTCATTCTTTATGTTGATGATATACTACACATTAGAAACGATGTAGGTGTATTGACATCAGTGAAAGAATGGTTAGCAAAACAATTTGATATGAAGGACTTAGGAGAAGCAAGTTATATTCTTGGTATCCAAGTAATAAGGGATAGAAAGAATAGAACGATTGCATTATCCCAAGCTTCATACATTGATAAAATCTTATCTAGATTCACCATGCAAGATTCCAAGAAAGGTATGTTACCTATTAGACATGGAATCAAACTTTCTAAGGGTCAAGCACCTAAGAATGTGCATGAAGAGCAATTCATGAGTAGAGTTCCATATGCCTCGGCAGTTGGAAGTCTCATGTATGCAATGCTCTGTACTAGACCAGATATTTGTTTTGTTGTTGGCATAGTTAGCAGGTTTCAATCGAAACCTGGTCCTGATCATTGGACGGCAGTCAAGCATATTTTCAAGTATCTCAAGAGAACTAGAGATTATATGCTTGTATACTCTGGAGGGGATTTAATTCCCGTTGGGTATACAGATTCTGATTTCCAGTCAGATTCTGACTCCAGAAAATCCACATCAGGATCTGTGTTTACCATTGGAGGAGGAGCAGTCATATGGAGGAGTATCAAGCAATCTTGTATTGCTGATTCCACCATGGAAGCTGAGTATGTTGCTGCATGCGAAGCTGCCAAAGAGGCTATTTGGCTCCGCCAATTCCTTATTGACTTAGAAGTGGTTCCTAGTGTGAATAAGCAGATCACTATACACTATGACAACAGTGGTGCAGTGGCTAATTCGAAAGAACCAAGAAGTCATAAGAGAGGTAAACACATTGAAAGGAAGTATCACCTTTTGAGGGAAATTGTTCATAGGGGAGACGTGACGATCACCAAAATCGCGTCAGCAGAAAATCTAGCTGATCCTTTCACAAAGGCTCTACCTCAGAAGAGCTTTGATGGACATCTAGAGAACATGGGAATGAGAGATATGACACACTTGCTATAGAGCAAGTGGGAGATTGTTAGGATTATGCTCAATGGCAAGAGTGTAATATTGTAATTGACAATCTTCTCATATTAATAAAGTGAATTCTGATTTTTACAATTACTTATAGCATTTATTATTATAATTCTCAAGGTAAATAATCATAAGGTCAAAAGACTATGAGACATGAAGAATTGTTCATACATCCGGATATGTATGAGGTAGACACAATTCTTTAGTTAGTCTTGAATAACGTTCACAACTTAAGTTAAAGGTTGGGCACCTCTATCTTGTTAAAGTTGTAGAATTCTTTTACTAGCATTTGAGTGGGATCAAATGAATATGATGAGTCTAAAATCATCGAAAGGTTTTCGAGTAAAAGAATCTAGTGTACTAGGTGCATTGAACTGGATCACAATGAAATACTTTATCTAGAACCGTCACTAGATATAAGTCTTTTCATTAAAAAGGACAATCAGAGAGTCTATCTTAATCCTGAGATAAATGATGGACTTATGGTTGCAAGTGTTATCATTAGAGCTATCAATGAGTACGATTATATAGCATAGTCTATCCTCGATAGTTTGGTGGTATACATTTGTTAATCGATAGAGGACTTCATTTATATATATGGACATCGTGGCTCCATTTATTAAATGAGAGTATAATATCATCATATGGATGTTTTGAGGTATTGGATATTAAATCTCAACGTTGAGTTTTCAATAATGATTATTGAAAACATGGCTTCTGGACAAGTCAAAGTATCCAAGTTCGAAATGTGGTCATATGAGGAAATATGGTAACTTGGAGAACTATAGGCGGTCTATGAGCTCTTGGCAATTACTGATATTATTCACGAGGATACACCATCTCCTATAAGATTGTCTAGGGTATGAATGAGAAACATCTCCTTATTCAATTTTAGCTCTTTAGTGGAATGAGTTAAAATTAATAGATTGGACCTAAGTGAATTATTTGTTGATTGTGATTAGGTTGTGTCTATTGAAGCTTAAATTTAGATAGCCCGCCAAGATCACCAATCCACACGTATTTGCATGGATCACTTGATATATTCTACCGGGCCGATTTAAGGGTCCATCTAGAATTGTTTTTAATATATGAAGAATATAATATGTCTATTATTTAATTAATGGGCTGCACTATTATATTAATATATTAAAAGGAGACATGTGGGCTTGTTTCTTTTAGTAAGAATGGGTGTGGTTCACATGTGGGCTTTTATTTAAAATCCAATGGATTAAATGAAATAAGAAAATAATATGTGGCCCATTTATATAAGTGGGGCGGCAAGGTGTATATATTAACCTAATATATTCTTTTGTTTCATTGTTTTAATTAAATAAGAATGAGTTAATTTATTAATTAATTGTTTAATTAAGAAACAAATCTTTTTCTGATCAGGAAATATATTTCCTAAAGTTATACTATTGGTAGTAGTATATCAAAAGTAAAAGACTTGTTTGATAAGAAAATAAATAATTAATTTTATTTATTTAATCAAATAAGAAGTCTTTTTATTTAGTCAATAAAAGAATAAAAATATCAATGAGTTGGATTAGATTTTGAAGCCTAAAGGTTGATGGAAATTAGGGTGCAACACAAACTCTTTTTGGTATGTGATTTGCGGCAACCCTAGTCCATTTAGAGGAAGATTTCGGCAATCCTCAATAGAAGAGGAAGCAAAATTTCGGCCACCTATATAATTCCACATATAGAATTCGGCCACAATAGTTGGTTGAATGATTCAATTTTTCTTCTTCTTCTCAATTCATAGAAAAGGATAATTTTTATTCTACTAAACATAAAAGAGAGAAGATATTATTTTTTGATAGTACACTAATTGCTTGTTCATCAATAAGCTTGTGTGTACAACATCGAATTAGGTTCACGTGAGTTTCGATCATTAGATTGAGAACTCAAAAGTGACCGGAATAATTTTTGTCTTCTTTTGATTGTTTTGTGACTAACAAAAGAAAAAGAAAACTTTGTTCATCCATTCTCAGGTTTGCAATTCAAAGAAAAAGGGAGACCACGCTCCTAGATGATTCACGTACGTGTTCGGATTGGAAGATCTCGCTGTACTGTTCACGATCACTGTTCACCGGGGGGGGGGGGGGGGGGGGGGGGGGGGGGGGGGGGGGGGGGGGGGGGGGGTACTGTTCAGAATCACTATTCACGCGGGTACTGTTTACGGGCATCGGAAAAGATTTTACGGGTTACCAATCGACGTAAGTCAATCGGATCACGCGTCAAGAGGTATTTAACTCTAACCGTATATATTTAAGTGTAGTTAATTAAAAGGTTAAGGTTCAACTTTGAGAAAATTTTTTAAAACCATACGAAATCTATTTTTTGTTTCTTCCGCTGCGTTTTATATCGATTTTTCCCTACATACTTAACACCAACGGGTGGGACAATCCCATGGCGGTGCAAGCGAACCCTCAAGTAGCACCAAACTACGTCACAAGATCAAAACACATACAAAGAACTCGCCAAAAGTACACGCTAGAGGCATCATACCCATACTACTTAAATTTTGAAAATTGGACAAGCGACAAATTTGAAAAATTGGACACTACAAGACTACAAGGACGACTGTACCAGGTGTAACACGCCCCCAAACCAAAACTCAACAATGTCCCCATTGTTGGAATCCACAAGGTATAGTCTAACGGAGGAGAAACACCATAGACGACTCAAAAATTATGAACATGCATAAAGCGCAACCAATAACAAGCATAATCACAGTAATTTGCGGGATGAGGGTTCAACACCCCCAAACTGGATCTAGACATAAGCTCAAAACGAACACAAGTATATGATCAATATGCTTTAACCTTGCTCATTCATATTAACAAAATTTAAATTCACATTCATTGAAAATTTAATGCAATGAAGTACAAAATCGAAGGTAGAAACTCCCTTTAGAAGGAAGCTAGTTCGTTGTCTGTGCGTGTTGTCATAAGCTTCCCAAAAGATGCAGAACCTAGCTTAAAACACACAACAACTCTACCAAACGAAAATGAAATGCGAAATAAAACCAAAATACAAACTGGAATAAAACTAAGAAAGCTAAAAGTTTAAATATGACCTCAGTGGGCTACCTCCCACAAGTGCTCAGACATGATAGATGTTCTATGGCTCAAAAAGTTCCATGGCACCAACACCCTTGCAGCAGGTTTCTGGTCCAAAATATGGTTTGAGCCTATGCTCATTAACTTTGAATATTCCATCGATTCTCAAATTTTGAATGTCTACAGCTCCATTAGGTGAGACATTAATAACACAGTGTGGACCTGACCATCTAGATTTCAGCTTCCCAAGGAACAACTTCAAACTGGACTCATAAAGTAACACCAGCATGCCCGGTTGGAACTCTTTCCTTACCAATCACTTGTCATGAATAACTTTTGTTTTTTCTTTGTAAATCCGTGAACTCTCATAGGCTTCCAACCTGAATTCATCCAACTCGTTCAACTGATTGCATCTTTCTTCACCTGCCTTGTCATACTCCCAATTCAACTTCTTAATTGCCCACCAAGCTTTATGTTCTAGTTCTACCGAAAGGTGGCAAGCCTTACCAAAAACAAACCTATACGGGCTCATCCTAATAGGAGTTTTAAAAGCCGTTCGGTACGCCCATAAGGCGTTAGATAGTTTCAATGCCCAATCCTTCCTAGTGGAGGAGACCGTCTTCTCCAGAATCTGCTTGATGTGCCTATTACTTACTTCAACCTGTCCCGATGTCCGTGGGTGGTATGGTGTGGCCACCTTTTGATGCACCTCATACTTCTTCAATAGGTTTCCCAAGACTTTGTTATAGAAATGGCTCCTTTCATCACTAATGATCACCCTTGGAATCCCAAATCGGGTCAGAATATGTTCCTTTATGAATTTTACCACCACAACACTGTCATTGGTCTTTATGGCAATAGCCTCAACCCATTTGGAAACATAGTCAACCCCCACTAAATTATAGTTGTTTCCACAAGAGGGTAAGAACTGTCCCATAAAATCAAGACCCCAAGTGTCCAATATTTCAACCACCAAAATTTCAGTTTATGGCATCTCATTCTATTTACCAAGGCTCCTTGTGCGCTGGCACCTATCAGATGCTACACAAAACTGATAAGCATCTTTAAAAAGTGATACCCAGAAGAAACCTGATTGCAGCACCTTAAGTGCTGTCTTACGTGCGTTGAAATGGCCACCACATTGCAAATCATGACAGAATCGCAAAACGTCATATTGCTCATTTTCTGGCACACATCTCCTAATTACCTAATCTGCCCCGTGTTTGAAAAGATATGGCTAATCCCAGAAGTATTCCCTTGATCTCCTAATAAACCTCTTCTTACCCTGCCAATCCAGATCAGGCGGAAATACCCCATATGTCAGATAGTTTGCCAGATCTGCATACCAGGGTTCCTTATCCTGTACAGCCCACAGATGTTCATCAGGGAAACTTTCCATCGAATGAATCTCATCCCCATCTATTTGGCTATCATGAACTATCCTACTAAGGTGGTCTGCTACCACAATTTTGCAACCCTTCTTGTCCCGGATTTCTAAATCAAACTCCTGCAACAGCAATACCCACCTAATCAGCCTGGGCTTTGCATATTTGTTTTGGAGTAAATATCGCAAAGCCGTGTGGTCTGAGTATACCACAACCTTGGCACCTACCAAGTACTGTCTGAATTTCTCAAGAGCAAAATGACAGCAAGTAATTCCTTCTCTGTTGTTAAATAGTTCAACTGTGTATCATTCAAAATCCGGGATGAGTAATATATAACATGCGGGTCTTTTCCAACCCTCTGACCCAAAACTGCACCTACAGCAAAGTAAGATGCATCGCACATTATTTCAAATGGTAAATCCCAAACTGGTGGTGCAATTACCAGAGATAAGGTCAAAGCCTCTTTTAAAGATCCAAATGCCACCACACATTCTGCACTAAACACAAAATCCTTGTCCTTTTGTAGCAACAAGCACAGTGGTCTGGAGATCTTTGAAAAATCCTTGATGAATCTCTTGTAGAACCCCACATGCCCAAGGAACGACCGGATGTCCTTCACATTGCGAGGATGTGGCAAACTCTTGATTACTTCAACCTTTGCCTTGTCTACCTCAATCCCTTTTTCAGATATTATGTGGCCCAAGACAATCCCGTGTTGCACCATGAAGTGGCACTTCTCCCAGTTCAATACCAAATTGTTTTTCATACATCTTTGTAGCACTAATGATAAGTTGTCAAGACACAACCTGAAATAGTCCCCGAATACCGAGAAATCGTCCATGAAGACTTCAATAATCTCTCCCACCATATCCGAAAACAACGAAACCATACACCTTTGAAACGTATCTGGGCATTGCAAACACCAAAAGGCATTCTTCGGAAAGCATAGGTTCTAAAGGGACATGTGAAAGTGGTTTTCTCCTGGTCCTCTAGAGCAATAACTATCTGATTATACCCAGAATATCAATCGAGAAAGCAGTAGAACTGATGCCCTGCCAACCGCTCTAGGACTTGATCAATGATAGGTAAGGGAAAATGGTCCTTTTGGTAACCGCATTTAACTTACGGTAGTCTATGCAAACGCGCCACCCAGTCTGGAGTCTTTGTGCCACCAAGTCACTCATCTCATTCTTCACTACTATAACTCCAGATTTCTTTGGGACTACATGAATGGGACTAACCCATCTACTATCTGATATGGGGTAGATAATCCCCGTATCGAGAAGCTTCAATATCTTCTTTTTTACCACCTCTAGCATAATCGGATTTAGTCTCCTTTGTGCCTCCCTTGTTGCTTTGACGTTTTCTTCTAGCAAAATCTTATGCATACACATGGTGGGACTTATTCCCTTTATATCATCTATGAACCAACCAATGGCTTCTCTATATTCTTTCAACACTCCAAGTAATCATCTTCTTGACTTTCCTCCAAATTAGCGGCAATGATAACTGGGTTCAACTTTTCTTCGTCTAGAAACACATACTTCAGGTTTGATGGGAGTGCTTTCAATTTAAGTCTTGGAGGAAGCTCTTCTAATGGTACCAGGTCATCTTCATTTTCTTCCCTTTTGAATTCCTCCTCAACAGTGATATCTAACTCCTCCTCTAAGAAATCCACGGTGTTACAATCGTGGGAACCCACTGGGTATGACAAAGAGTCAAAGATGTTGAACTCCACTATTTCGTCTAATACCTTCATGGTAAGCTTCACTACATGCATATCAATCACTACCTAGCTGTCCCCATCAAAGGCCTACCCAAAAGTAACTTCACATATCTTTCGTCTCTTCCTTCATCCATGTCAATCACCACAAAGTCAGCAAGTATAATTAACTTTTTCTATCCGTATTAACACATCTTTGACAATGCCCTTAGGGCTTCTCGTAGAAGCATCCGCTAAGACAAGAGACATGGTGGTTTTTCTGAGGTCATTCAAACCCAGCTTTTTATAGACCGAGAATGACATGAGGTTAATGATTGCTCATGAGTCCAACATTGCTCTTTTGCGATTTGAACCACCAATTGTAATGTCAATTATAAAACTTCCTGGGTCTTTCATTTTCTAGGGCAATGACCGTTGAATTACTGCATCGATATTCTCATTTAGACGCTCATGCTGTTTCGGCCTAAATCTCTCCTTATCCTTACTCAAATCTTTGAAAAATTCACCATAAGTCGGCATTTCTGAATAGCATCTAAGAGTGGTAAGTTGATGGTTACCTTGGAAAGCAGATCATAGATTTCCTGATGCGATTTCTCCAATTTGGAGTTTTTCAGCCTCCCTAGAAAGGGTATAGGCGGCACATAGGGGTTTGATGACTTATGGAGCCGAGGTCTTGGTTCTGGGTCTGCTAACTGAACACCTTATTCCTTTTCTAACTCTTTCTCACTCTTTACCTCCGTATGAACTACCTCATCTTATTCTGTGACTGTTTCCTTATCATTTTTCTTCAAAACCCTTCTGCTTCTGAGGACTGCCCTTGCACTAGCTTGTTCTGGTCGGCTCAGAAATTTCCCTTTCTCTCTTCTTGTAACAATCCGCCAACTGACCTATTTGGAATTCAATCTTGTGAATAGACTCATCCATCTCATTTGATTGCCTATCATTCTTCCACATATGTCTCCCAACTCTCTAAATGTGCTTGTTGTAGCAGCTAGACCTCTTGTGTATCCTGGTTGGCTGACTGCATGAACTCTCCTATCCATTCATCAAAGGTTCCCATATTTAGCCGACCTGCATTAATGTCCTAGGGAGTCTATTTCACTTGCATCATTTCCCTTGTTCTCTATTCTACTAATGGGTCTCTTCATTCCCTTGCAAGTAGTCCTTAGCAAAGCTGCCAGTCTCTCTTCGTTTGAAAACTCTTCACCCACATTGCATCCCTCCTGGAAATCCTGCTCACCTCCCCATTCCTGACTAAATGGGTCAATATCAAGCTCGTACACGGATCCCGAATTTTTTCACATGTCATTCATGAACCTAGAATGTCGAAAAAACAAAGCGACCCACAACATAAAAATATATGAACGAAGTAATGGCAGATATGTAAATAACTATAATATTACTCATGCAAAACTAATCAAAACTAAACTGCCGCTCCCCGGCAGCGGTGCCATTTGGACGAATGGTTTTCGTGTCATTTTAAAAAGATCAATTTGTCAACAATATTTGTAAAAACCTCACGAAGCCTAAATTGGTTTGGAAAACACACGTATGGTGGCAAGTGGGGTGTCAACCACAGGGAGCGGAATTAGCTAAAATTAGTTATTGCTAAAGTAATGTTAATGTATATATATATATTAACCGAAACATAAAACGATGAAGATGTAGATGGTGAATTATCCTATTAATAATCACTAAATTAACTATGCAAACTAGAGGAAAGGGAAATGGGATGTAGGATATAACGATAATGGGAACTAAGGAGTTAACGGATTCGAAAGTCAATACTGGGCAATGCAACAAACTTGTAAATAGGCATGTCTATTCAAAGGTAACCGACCCTAGGATGTATAGAGTCGGTTATTTATCCCTAGAAAGTGGTCAACCTAGGATGTATAGTGAGGACCACCTATTAGGGATTAATCTGTCGTAAACCACCAACCTAGGATGTATATTGTTAGTTGTTCGTCGGATTTCTAAAAATGAAGCTCGTCTACCTATGAATGACTCAACCGATTGTAAATGTAGTCAACCTAGGATGTATAGTGATGACTTCTAATCCTCTCACTGGCCCCGACCTAGGATGAATAGTGCCAGAAACTCAATCGAGGTTAGATTAAGACCGCGGTTTAAGAGTCGGAATTCATGACGTTCTGTCCATTCATTAGAGCAAGAAACAACTAAATAGGATGTATATCTAGATGCAATACTCATACATTATCCAAATAGATCTTGCTAAGAGGATGTATCTAAACAAGAAATCAATGATAACCATCATAACAAGAATGGAACAATGAAAGATAGACATGAATATAAATATAGAATCAAGTTTATGTACATGCCCAATATCCAACTAACTACTCCATTAACCCCTTAGAGGGGATTTTAGCTACTCATTACAACTAGGAAAATAAGAGAAAGGAAAGAAAATAACCCTTGGAGAACATCTCCTTTATTGAAGTAGCTTCAATCTCCTACCTTCCTTGAAGTTGAGTAGAGAATGTAAGTGTGTGAGAGAGGGAGAGATTCTAGATCTATGTTGTGTAAAACCTCTGAAAATCTCGGTCCAACGGCTAGTTAAAAACGTTCTCCAACTATTCTATTATACAATATACAAACTAGGTCACTTAAACTTCAGAAAAGCAAATTGGCGATGCGGAGTTAGGGTGGAGTGCGGGTGAATTACCCGCACTGTACCTGCACTATATGGGTTGTCTTCATCTTCAGTTCTCAGATCTGGGAAATAGTACAGGTGGAGTGTGGTTGGATTACCCGCACTTGACCTGCACTTTAATGTCAGTGCAATCCACTCCTCTGTCTTGAGCAACAATGCGGGTGGAGTGCGGTTGAATCACCAGCACTTGACCCCGCACTTTATCTGTCAGGTACAAATCAGCTTTGCTGGCTTGGCTATAGTACGGGTGTAGTGCGGTTGGATGACCCGCACTGTACCCGCACTATACCCGCACTTTAACGTCAGGTGCAAATTAGCTTCCTGGCTTTTAGCAACAGTATGGGTGGATGGACCCGCACTGAACCCGCACTTTACTCTTCTTCTAGCATTAGGTCCCGGCTATGAGTATGAGTGCGGTTGGAGTGCGGTTTCGACCCGCACTGTAGAGCTGCTTTCTGATCCTTTGTGCTTCCTTTTGCCCCTTTTCTGCCGGAACCACGCAACATGTTTTCCAAACCCACATTGCACCATTTCCTATAATTACGCACATAAAAACCCATTGGAAATACCAAAAAGCAAGAAAACAGAACACAAGATATGGATTTGAGGGCCCTCAATATACTACATATTTGGTACGATCAATACCTACCCCCGCTACGACCTACGGGTGTAGCGGGTGAGGGTGTGATCAGAATTTACTCCCGAGTGAATTTGTCCTATCAATAGAAGGATTGACCAGAGTTACACTCCTTAAGTGAAATCTGGACTTTAAATCTTAATTTCTATCTAATCTCAAATGGGTAATCAATTATATACACTCTAGGTTGATAACTTATGAGAGATAGCGCCAATACTACACACTTTAGATTGGTGGAAATATAAGAGATTCGTCCTTTATTTGATAGATGTGCGTTCATGGATAGCCACTTGTGAGTGCTCAATACTTATTCACTCTAGATTGGACAATTATAAGGGATATACTAAACCAATACTATTCACTCTAGATTTGTTGCAATAGATTGATGTACATTCAGGAGAGTTCTTGATTTGCCCATTGTTTGTGGATTAGATCCATCAATTGCTTAGTTCCATTATCATTCATTCACACATTTATCTTCTAACTTAGTTGCATTTAGCGTAAATTTAATTAGTTTAATTGTAGTTGCATATTAGTATAATTTTCAAACCATACCATCTCATTTACTTTTATTGCATTTTAATACTAGAGTTCAATTTAGTCATTGCTAGCGATCGATCCTGTGGACGATACCCAACTTGCTACTTTACTCATTTTTATGAATATTTTGAGGCGTAGTTGCAGTTTTTATAATTTTTTTGAAGATGTACTTTCTATTAACGGCATAGCACAAGAAACACTTTTCACTATGCATTTCACCAGGGACATTTCAGCGGTGTATGACATCTGTCTTCTCAGATATGGTGGAGGGTATAATAGAAGTCTTCATGGATGACTTCTCAGTGATAGGACAACTCGTTCGGTACTGCCTAAGGAACTTGACTTCCTTACTAGCAAGGTGCAAGATGTCACATCTGGTGTTGAACTGGGAAAAGAGTCACTTAATGGTAACAGAGGGAATGTGTTAGGACACATCATCTCTGGTAGAGGCATCGAGGTGGATAAGGCCAAAGATCGATGTTATGAGAAGTTTGCAGCCCCCGAGGACAGTTAAGGAAATATGAGCATTCTTAGGGCACGCATGGTTTTACAAGATATTCATCAAGGATTTCTCTAAGATGTTGAGATCTTTATGTCGTTTACTCCAGAAAGACATTGATTTAGACTTTGATGAGGAGTACGTGGCCGCATTTAATGAACTCAAGGAATTGTTGACCACTGTATATATTATAAGGCCGCCTGATTGGAGTTTGCCCATTCTAGCTTATGTGTATGCTTCTGACTATACAGTTGGAGCAATACTGGGTATGAGGGTAGACAGATTCCACATGCCATCTACTATGCATCGAGAGCTCTGAATGACGCACAGCTGAACTACTCGACTAAAAGAATTAGTTGCTAACAGTGATATTTTCGTTGGAAAAGTTCAGATCATATATGATTGGAGCGAAGGTCATAGTATTTACAGATCATGTGGCACTTAGATATCTCCTCCAGAAGAAGGACGCCAAGCCAAGACTTATTCGGTGGATCCTTCTATTACAAGAGTTTAATCTCAAGAGCAGAGACAAGAGAGGGAGTGAAAATGTGGTAGCAGACCACTTGAGTAGATTGATGCTAGAGTCATGCACAGAGGAAAACACCATTCTACTGAGAGACAGTTTCCCAGATGAGTAGCGTCTGAGATTTTACGCACAGAACCGTGGTATGCAGACATAGTCAATTGCATCACTAACAAGGTCATACCGATAGACATGAATAGACAATGAAGGAAGAGATTCATTTTTATTGCTAAGCAGTACTTTTGGAATGACCTGTACTTATTCAAACATGGGCTGGACTAAATCATTAGGAGATGTATTCCCGAGAGTGAATAGATAGATGTTTTGAGATTCTGTCATGAGCCTCATTGTGAAGGCCACTACAACTCTAGAAAGATAGTTATGAAAGTTCTCCAGTTAGGATTCTATTTGACATCTTGTTTAAGGAAGCATATCACGTCTGCTTACAGTGTGACCGATGCCAGAGAACTGGATATGTAGGAAAGAGGAATGAGATGCCACAGTCAGGCAGCATTTTTTTTAAGATCTTCGACGTTTGCGGTATCAACTTTATTGGACCATTCCCACCTTCAGATGGAAAAACTACATTCTGGTAGTCGTGGACTACGTTTCAAAATGGGATGAAACGATAGCCACTATGACAAATGATAGCAAGGTAGTTGTGAAGTTGTGAGGAATGTGATCTTCTCAAGGTTCTGGACTCCACGTGCCATCATTAGTGATGAGGGTAGTCATTTCTGCAACAAAGTATTTGCCACACTTCTTAAGAAATATAGTGTGAATCACATGGTTGAAACCCTCTACCATCCTCAGACATCCGATCAAGTAGAAGTAAGTAACAGACATATTAAGAAGATACTGGAGAAGACGGTAACACAAATCGGAAGGACTGGTCGTTCAAGCTGAATGATGCTTTGTGGGCTTTCAGGACCCCATTCAAGACTCCGATTCGAATGACACAGTACAGACTGATCTTTGGGAAAGCTTGCTACCCGCCAATAGAACTTGAGCACAATGCCTATTAGGCGCTCTAGAAACTGAATTTTGGTTTGATCAAGAAAGAGATAAGAGGAAACTTCAGCTGAATGAACTTCAGGAGCTTAGAGACAAAGCATATAAGAATGCCAATATTTATAGAGAGAGGACCAAGAGAGTGCATGACAAGAACATTATCAGAAAGGACTTGCACCAAAGAATGTTTATCTTCCTATTCAACTCTAGGTTGAGATTGTTTCCAGGCAAGCTCAAGTCAAGATGGTATGATCTTTATCGGTTGCTACAAATGTTCCATCAAGGAGCTGTCGAGTTACTGAATGACAACAACATGGATATGTTCAAATTGAATGGGTAGAGAGTGAAACCATACTTGCAGAGAATTGATGAAGCAAGGATGTTGGAACAGATAGTGCTTACAGAGCCAAAGAGCTCTCATGCGTCTTTCCTAGATGGTAACTTTGGCACTTGGTGGGAGGCACCCCACCTAGGTACATATTCTTTTTCTTTATCACTAGTAGTTTTATTGTTATTGGTCTTGTTAAGACTAAGTGTGATGTTAGATGTTTTACTTTTATCTTTGTATTAAGCATATGCATTTGATTTTGTTGTAGTTATTTGTGCATCTAGGTATTAGGCTTACGAGGCTAGGAGAAGTAGCTGGAGCACATTAAATTCCATGTTTAGTGTCCCACGATTTTGATCCGTGAGAAGATACCCACGCACAAACTTGTGGGCTAGGTGTGGAGAGCTTGGCTACTTCATGCCGAGGGAAACAAGCCACGAAGCAGAACACATAATCTTGCGAGGAAATCGGAGGAATGTCCACGAGTCCTTTCCACGGGAATAAGCCTACCATCTAGAAGTGATGAACTCGTTGGACCTTCTGGGACCTCAAGTCCGCGGGAATAAACCAGCCAATTCTACAGTCAAGAGCCCGCACAACTGGCTCGCGACTTCATGCCGCGAAAAATGTCTCTCGTCACTGAACTCGTGAAGGGCCCTAATAGGTATCACCTATGAGCTTCATGATATAAATGCATGCTTGTTTTATTTGTAGTTTATGTTTTTGTTTATATCTAAGACTATGATTCGTATTGTGCTTAGATTTTATGATTTATGTGTTTCTATTTATTTTTCTTTTGTGATTTTGTTGTTCTTATTTTAAATCTAGCTATCCATATTTGATAGTGGAACGGTCCTATGGATCAACATTGAGGACAGTGTGTGGTTTAGAATTGGGGGTGTGGACAATGTTTGTAAATAGTGTTGTATGTTTGTAATTAGTGTTAGTGTTGTACATAGAAAAAATTTCAAATTTCTTGCACATTGCTAAATTGAAAAAAATTGTGATTTCCGTTGAGTTGTCTGCTTTTGTGTGCCGATAGGAACATGTCATACTATGCTTTGAAATCTAATTTTTGACTAGTATGAACACAGTTGTTGCATCACTATCAATTTGCTTATACAGTGTCAATCTTCATATGTTTAGGTAGAATCTATGTTTGTTTAGCTTAGAAGAATTGTGGAGACTACCCATGTGAGATTTTAAGCCTATTAAACATTTCATTTTAAAGGGTAATTTTCATTTCTATTCGTAAATACTTTTCGAACTAGGATTGCATCGAGATGTCATCACAAAGTATTCTGCATTAATTGCCACTGAACATTCATAATTATGGATGTTAACCGAAAATTTGTATAGGCGTAAAATTCTGATTAACACCCTCAAACTACAACCTGATAGGTCGCAGCGGGGAGATATCTCTCTGATATTGTGATTGTAACAAAATGAGTGTAACAAAAAGAAAAGGTGGCAATGATGTATATAATAAAAAGTGGGGAAGGGACTATTTTATTGATCACTTGGTTTCTTGTAACAATGGTGGAAATTATCTTTTCTATCTCTCTTTCTCACACAGATGGCGATGATGAATTCATGCTAGTCGATAAGTGGATATTTCTTTGTAAATGGTCATCTGGCAAAACCTCTCTCCCTTCTATCGTCTTCAATTGCCGTATTTATGGACTTTTTTTTCCTCCTCATTTCTGAGAATCAAGTTCTTTATTAAGAATTATTGGAATCCTTTTTTAGGCGCTGAATGACGTTGATTAGGGCTAAATGCCTGAGATTTGATCCCTCTAATTAGTGTTGTATTTGAATTCTAATTTGGTTGACCACTTGGTCTCATTTACGGCACTTTAAGTGGCGAAGAAGCCAACTTCTCTTTTCTGTCTTACTGGGGTAAAAAGCTTGCTTCATTTCTTCGGTCGAGGTGTCGTTCCTGGATCCTTGGTGTACTGGTCCTATTATTTTGGGATCTGGGATATATCAGTCCATTATGATGGGGTGGTTTCCTTCTTAATGCAATGAAGCTTTCTTGCTATCGCTCTCCATGTTAGATTGTTACTGGATTGGTCCAGGACAGGTAGTGTGGTACCGGGGTAACAAGTAACGGGTGTCGCGGTACCGATACTTCTAGGTACCAAGAAGAAAGGTATGTGACAGTATCATGGTTTTCCAGATCGTGGCATTAGTGATTCTCGGTACCTAGGAACTGGGATGATCTCGGTTTAGGTCCTGCCATGAGTAAACCTGATGAAAAATTCTTCTTTAGACCTCTACTAAAAAAGGCTGTTAACAGAAGTTTCCTCTGACTAGAAAACCGGAAATTGGTTGGGGTTGGAGTCAGGATCTTGTACTGCTTAAAGAATTTTACTCATCTCTCGTCGCTGGTTATCGATACTTGGGACATGATTTGGGAAGAATCTTCCTTCAACACGCTGCTTTAATAGGCCTTCCACGTGTCTGGTTAGGTTCAAAAAATGAAAGATTTTGCCGTCGCACGTTTCTCGAACTGTTATTCCCGCTTTTCGAGTATCTCGCTTCATTAATGACCTTCCCTTTCCATTACTAGGAACTATTTCCATCTTCTATAAGTATCTCGCCTCGCTCGTTCTTCGGTCACATTGCTTCATTCTAGAAAGAAAAATTTTCAACATCTTAGAAACCCTAACTTTTCTTCTTTCTTATCTTGAACCTTGACAATGTCATTTGATAGTCTTGACAAGATTTTCGAATATAATGATGGTGATTCAGCCGATAGCTCGAACCTTTCTCTCAAAAGGAAGAGGAAAGGTCGATGAGGGACAACAGAGAAGGCGCCACTGCCACTCAACGCGTCGATCGAATCGGAGTGTAACAATCAGGTCAGCTTTTAACAACGACCCCGAAACCCGGGTTAACATTGATGATGATGTTAGGATTATGCTCAATAGCAAGAGTGTAATATTGTAATTGACAATCTTTTCATATTAATAAAGTGTTTTCTGATTTTTACAAAACTTATAGCATTTATTATTATAATTGTCAAGGTAAATAATCATAAGGTCAAAAGACTATGAGATATGAAGAATTGTTCATACATCCGGATATGTGAGGTAGACACAATTCTTTAGTTAGTCTTGAATAACGTTCACAACTTAAGTTAAAGGTTGGGCACCTCTATCTTGTTAAAGTTGTAGAATTCTTTTACTAGCATTTGAGTGGGATCAAATGAATTGATGAGTCTAAAATCATCGAAAGGTTTTCGAGTAAAAGAATCTAGTGCACTAGGTGCATTGAACTGGATCACAATGAAATACTTTATCTAGAACCGTCACTAGATATAAGTCTTTTCATTAAAGAGGACAATCGGAGAGTCTATCTTAATCCTGAGATAAATGATGGACTTATGGTTGCAAGTGTTATCATTAGAGCTATCAATGAGTACGATTATATAGCATAGTCTATCCTCGATAGTTTGGTGGTATACATTTGTTAATCGATAGAGGACTTCATTTATAGATATGGACATCGTGGCTCCATTTATTAAATGAGAGTATAATATCATCATATGGATGTTTTGAGGTATTGGATATTAAATCTCAACGTTGAGTTTTCAATAATGATTATTGAAAACATGGCTTCTGGACAAGTCAAAGTATCCAAGTTCGAAATGTGGTCATATGAGGAAATATGGTAACTTGGAGAGCTATAGGCGGTCTATCTCTTGGCGATTACTGATATTATTCACGAGGATACACCATCTCCTATAAGATTGTCTAGGGTATGAATGAGAAAATCTCCTTATTCTATCTTTATTTAAGAGTTCAATTTTAGCTCTTTAGTGGAATGAGTTAAAATTAATAGATTGGACCTAAGTGAATCATTTGTTGATTGTGATTAGGTTGTGTCTATTGAAGCTTAAATTTAGATAGCCCGCCAAGATCCCCAATCCACACGTATTTGCATGGATCACTTGATATATTCTACCGGGCCGATTTAAGGGTCCATCTAGAATTGTTTTTAATATATCAAGAATATAATATGTCTATTATTTAATTAATGGGCTGCACTATTATATTAATATATTAAAAGGAGACATGTGGGCTTGTTTCTTTTAGTAAGAATGGGTCTGGTTCACATGTGGGCTTTTATTTAAAGTCCAATGGATTAAATGAAATAAGAAATAATATATGGCCCATTTATATAAGTGGGGGGCAAGGTGTATATATTAACCTAATATATTATTTTGTTTCATTGTTTTAATTAAATAAGAATTAGTTAATTTATTAATTAATTGTTTAATTAAGAAACAAATCTTTTTCTGATCAGGAAATATATTTCCTAAAGTTATACTATTGGTAGTAGTATATTAAAAGTAAAAGACTTGTTTGATAAGAAAATAAATAATTAATTTTATTTATTTAATCAAATAAGAAGTCTTTTTATTTAGTCAATAAAAGAATAAAAATATCTATGAGTTGGATTAGGTTTTGAAGTCTAAAGGTTGATGGAAATTAGGGTGCAACACAAACTCTTTTTGGTATGTGATTTGCGGCAACCCTAGTCCATTTAGAGGAAGATTTCGGCAATCCTAAATAGAAGAGGAAGCAAAATTTCGGCCACCTATATAATACCACATAGAGAATTCGGCCACAAGTTGATTGAATGATTCAATTTTTCTTCTTCTTCTCAATTCATAGAAAAGGATAATTTTTATTCTAAACATAAAAGAGAGAAGAGATTATTCTTTGATAGTACACTGATTGCTTGTTCATCAATAAGCTTGTGTGTACAACATCGAATTAGGTTCACGCGAGTTTCGATCATTAGATTGAGAACTCAAAAGTGACCGGAATAATTTTTGTCTTCTTTTGATTGTTTTGTGACTAACAAAAGAAAAAGAAAACTTTGTTCATCCATTCTCAGGTTTGCAATTCAAAGAAAAAGGGAGACCACGCTCCTAGGTGATTCACGTACGTGTTCGGATTGGAAGATCTCGCGTACTGTTCACGATCACTTTTCACCGCGGGTACTGTTCACAATCACTGTTCACGCGGGTACTGTTCACGGGCATCGGAAAAGATTTTGCGGATTACCAATCGACGTAAGTCAATCGGATCACGCGTCAAGAGGTATTTAACTCTAACCGTATATATTTGAGTTTAATTAATTAAAAGGTTAAGGTTCAACTTTGAGAAAAATTTTAAAACCATACGAAATCTATTTTTCGTTTCTTCCGCTGCGTTTTATATCGATTTTTCCCTACAATTGGTATCAGAGCCTTGGTTGTACCTTTTAATTAATTAACGTATATACGTGAATCTATTTCTTTTTTATTGTGATTATACATGTTTTAGAAAGAGATGGCACTCTAGGTATTCGCATATATAATTACATGTTGAATGTATGGATTTATATATGTTTTATAAAGTGAATTGTTATTGCTCGATTTTGGTCCTAGAATTTCAATGTAATTTTTGTTTCGGATTTGTAACAAGAAGGGTGGTCTATTATCGCCATAATTCCTTCTTGGTAGTTGCTAGGGTTTTATTTTTTTTTTTTGTATGTAAAATAAGTGCAGTATTTTTTTTGTAATCAGGTGCAGTATTTTTTTTGTAAATCTTACTGCAGTAAAATAAAAAAAAAAATTTGCTGCAGTAATTTATTCGTAATATGATGTAATGTATTCGGGTATTGAAAATTCGAAGACACGAAGAAAAACGAAGCAACCGGAACCGAGAACGAGCACCGTGCGCACCCTAGGACTGGATTGGGCTGCGCATGGCAAGCCCAATCCTTGGTGGGCTGCGCACGGCAGCCTTGTGTGGCCTTATGGGCTGCGCAAGGCAGCCCCTTTGTGGGGTTGTGGGCTGTGCACGTCCATGGGAGGAGGCCGAGGGATGAGCGTATGGTTGATGGCCACCTGAAGATCTTGTATTCCTAACAATTGTAATTTACTTGCTTTTCTAGGATGGGCCAAAATTGTTGCTATTTAATTTTTGCTTAAATATTACAATATTTGTTGTTGTATGATAACATGACATTTTAGAATAGGAGTGCCACTCATATATCTCTTTTGGTATGAACATGCATTGAATGATTTAGGTATCTAATTGGCATCTAGATAACTTGGTAAAAATCATTCTTTGGGATTTAATCACACGCCTTAAATAATTGAGTGGGAGAAGGTGTGCAAGAACGCCTATGGCCTCCAAGATTAGTTGAGTTTTATTATTTTTGGTAATCCCCCCAAGGGGCGTCCATAAATGGAATTTAACAATATACTTCCTTACAAGGATAGACTAGACAATTGACTTAAACGAAATCTACTCCCCAAGGAGGGATTTTCGTGAGAGAAAATTGAGGGTCGATATCTTGGTAACACACTCAATGTAATTTTATTAATATCCTCCCAAGAGTTCTTGTTAATAAAAATTACAAGGCTAAAATTAAAACGCTGGTTGTTATGTTAACAATTAGGTGAGACCTAGTCTAACTAGTAAATAGTGCGAACTCCCAAAGGAGGCGTAATATTTATGGGTGTTGGATCACCGTTGAATTTTTATGATTGAATTATTTATTTTAATTCAAGATAAATTTTTAAAAGTGCTATTATCATGATTATTTACTTATATATGTTTTTGTTTTAATCAGAAATAATGACCCCATCACTTATGAACATCCTGAAAGTAACACCTTAACTAGAGATAACTACGTAACAAGGAAGAAGGTAATGTTAATTATCTAGAAACATGTTTTCTGGCAGATTCTACTGATTCTTGGATCATAGACTCTGGAGCCACTAATATGTTTGTTTTCCTTGCAGGGTTTTAGGAAAGAGGAAGGCTGAATGAAGATGAAGTCAATTTACGCCTTGGGCAACGGAACGTTAGGTCTGCAAGTGCAGTGGGAGATCTTATAGTTATTTTAGATTCTAGTAGGCATTTAGATTTAATAGACGTTATTATGTACCCAATTTCAAGAGGAATTTAATTTCAGTTTCTTGTTTAATAAGTTGGATATTCGGTTACTTTTAATAAAAACTTTTATTATTAGTAAGAATACAAAGTGTTTGCAAAGGTACTTGGAAAACGGTTATTCTTTTTGCATAGAAATATCTCT
Organism: Dipteronia sinensis; assembly: GCA_033220585.1. Classification (NCBI taxonomy): domain Eukaryota; kingdom Viridiplantae; phylum Streptophyta; class Magnoliopsida; order Sapindales; family Sapindaceae; genus Dipteronia; species Dipteronia sinensis. The sequence goes on from JANJYJ010000702.1 coordinate 41,949, forward strand.
CACTCGTAGACACAGATAATAACGGAAACCTAATCATAAAGAGTAAAATTATCACAAGATGAAACCTAATCTTTGGCATTTACGCCTAGGTCACATTAACCTTAATAGGATTAAAAGATTGGTATGTGACGGCCCTTTAGTGACTTAAGGTTGATGATCTACCAACTTGTGAATCTGTTTGGAAGGTAAAATGACCAAAAGGCCGTTCAATACCAAGGTGCAAGAGCCACTGAATTTTTAGGACTAGTACACACTGATGTATGTGGTCCTATGAGCATTCAAGCTAGAGGTGGATATGCGTACTTCATCACCTTCACAGATGATTACTCAAGATTTGGTTACGTGTATCTCATGAGATATAAGTCAGATGCATTTTGAATGTTCAAAGCTTTCAAAGCTGAAGTAGAAAATCAACTTGAGAAACATATAAAAATCTTGAGATCTGATCGTGGTGGGAGAATATCTATCTGGAGAGTGTTTCAGCAATATTTATTGATAATGGGATAGTTTCTTAGCTTTCTGCATAGGTACACCGTCAACACAAAATGGGTGGTAGCAGAAAGAGAAATAGGACTCTTTTAGAGATGGTTAGATTAATGATGAGTTATTCAACACTTCCTATTTTTTTTGGGGACTATGCTCTACAAACAGCAATATATATTCTAAACGATGTACCATCTAAATCTGTCCCTAAGACCCCACATGAATTGTGGACTGGGCGAAAGCCTAGTTTACAACACATGAGGATATTTGGTTGTCCTGCACATATGTTGAAAGGAAAGACAGAAAAGATGGAGTCCCGTTCGGAAACATGTATATTTGTGGGGTATCCAAAAGGAACTAAAGGATATTATTTCTATAGTCCTTCTGATCTAAAAGTATTTGTTTCAACAAATGCTTCATTTCTAAAAAACGACTATATGAATAATTTTGTGCCCAAAAGTAGAATTGTCCTGAATGAGATGTCAGGAGATACAATTCCACAAGAGGTTTCACAACCCAGCCCAATTGTAAGTTCCACTCCAACACAAGATCAACAACCTACCATTCCTCGTTATAGTGGGAGGGTTAGAACACAACCCGAAAGATATATCGGTCTAGGAGAATCTGTTGAGAATCTCCCGGACGACGATGATCCCTACACGTACAAGGAAGCTATGGAGGATGTTGATTGTCATCATTGGCAAAAGGCAATGCAATCCGAGATTGAATCGATGTTCAATAACAAAGTCTGGTCCCTTGTAGACTTGCCTAAAGGGATAAAACCCATTGGGTGCAAGTGGGTATACAAGAGGAAAAGAGGTATGGATGGTAAGGTGGAAACCTTTAAAGCTAGACTAGTAGCTAAAGGTTATACACAGAAAGAAGGTATCGATTACAAGGAAACCTTCTCACCTGTGGCCATGCTTAAATCCATTAGGATACTCTTAACCATTGCAGCATCTCTAGACCTAGAGATTTGGCAAATGGACGTCAAGACAGCTTTCCTTAATGGAAGTCTTGACGAGAGCATCTACATGATGCAACCAGAGGGATTCATTGAAAAAGGCCAAGAAGAAAGAGTATGCAAGTTGCAAGAGTCCATATATGGACTAAAGCAAGCATCTAGATCCTGGAACATAAGGTTCGATCAAGCTATAAAGGGTTTTGGATTTATTCAAAACCCTGACGAACCTTGTGTATACAAGAGGATCAAAGGCGACAAGTTGGTTTTCCTCATTCTTTATGTTGATGATATACTACACATTAGAAACGATGTAGGTGTATTGACATCAGTGAAAGAATGGTTAGCAAAACAATTTGATATGAAGGACTTAGGAGAAGCAAGTTATATTCTTGGTATCCAAGTAATAAGGGATAGAAAGAATAGAACGATTGCATTATCCCAAGCTTCATACATTGATAAAATCTTATCTAGATTCACCATGCAAGATTCCAAGAAAGGTATGTTACCTATTAGACATGGAATCAAACTTTCTAAGGGTCAAGCACCTAAGAATGTGCATGAAGAGCAATTCATGAGTAGAGTTCCATATGCCTCGGCAGTTGGAAGTCTCATGTATGCAATGCTCTGTACTAGACCAGATATTTGTTTTGTTGTTGGCATAGTTAGCAGGTTTCAATCGAAACCTGGTCCTGATCATTGGACGGCAGTCAAGCATATTTTCAAGTATCTCAAGAGAACTAGAGATTATATGCTTGTATACTCTGGAGGGGATTTAATTCCCGTTGGGTATACAGATTCTGATTTCCAGTCAGATTCTGACTCCAGAAAATCCACATCAGGATCTGTGTTACCATTGGAGGAGGAGCAGTCATATGGAGGAGTATCAAGCAATCTTGTATTGCTGATTCCACCATGGAAGCTGAGTATGTTGCTGCATGCGAAGCTGCCAAAGAGGCTATTTGGCTCCGCCAATTCCTTATTGACTTAGAAGTGGTTCCTAGTGTGAATAAGCAGATCACTATACACTATGACAACAGTGGTGCAGTGGCTAATTCGAA
>JANJYJ010000141.1:0-10542 GCA_033220585.1 Dipteronia sinensis
CCCCCCTTTCGAAAACCAACGATTTTTATGTGGTGACTCCTCAAACAATTATGTGTTCCCTCCTGGCACTCCTCCGATTGCTTTAAAACCTCTTTAGGGGGAAGCCCCCCCTCCCGTCCCTCCCTTTTCAAAAACCAACGATTTGTAGGTGGTGACTCCTCAAACAATTATGTGTTCCCTCCTGGCACTCCTCCGATTGCTTTAAAACCTCTTTAGGGGGGGAGGTGCTGCTGCGAGATGGTTTGGCTTGTGCCTATGCCTTGGCTATGCCATGATTGCCCCCCGCCCATCTATGATGGGTGCCAAGGCATAGGCACGCGGTCGGCGGTCCCTCCGACCGTCGGTCCGGCAACCGACGACGGTGCCTCGGAAATGGTGTGTCGGTTCGGTAATTTTTACCCTTTACGGGGGGTAGGGGGGTCATGTTGATTATTAGCCTTAGCCTTAGCCTTAGCCGTCGGCCGGCGGTCCGGCGGTACGGCGAACAAGGTTGGATGGATGTGTGGCCTTGGCTTGGCCACGACGGGCGTGCGATGGATGCCTACGGCAAAAAAAAAAAAAAAGAGTCGCTCGGAACTTTTTCTCAAATGTAGCACGCTAATTTTTATGTCTATATTAGATCGTTTCTGGAGAAAAATATCATGCAAATGTCTCGAAAACCGAAAGTTGCCTTGGTGTTGCAGCACCCAGGCCAATCGCGTTCGTGCTTGGCACATTGCAGCAGCGCGCGCCTGGTGCAATTCCAAGGGCAAGCCAAGGCGCGCGCTGGTGCCTTGGCCTGGCAAGCCAAGGGCACTGGAGCCGTCGGAAAAAAAAAAAAAAAAAAAAAAGTCGCTCGGAATTTCGTCAAATTTGGCATGGTAGTCTAATACGGTATCCTAAGCATTTCTGGAGAAAAACTCCTTAGAACCAACGAAAACGACGGATTTACGTGGGTGGTGACGACTCAAACAAAAGTGTGTTTTGTGCCTTGGCGTGGCAAGCCAAGCGCGCTGGTGCCTTGCGAGGGGCACGCCAAGCGCGCTGGTGCCTTGCGAGGGGCACGCCAAGCGCGCTGGCGCCATTCCAAGGGCAAGCCAAGCGCGACGGTGCCTTGCGAGGGGCACGCCAAGCGCGATGGTGCCTTGCAAGGGGCACGCCAAGCGCGCTGGTGCCATTCCAAGGGCAAGCCAAGCGCGACGGTGCCTTGGCCTGGCAAGCCAAGGGCACTGGTGCCTCGGAAAAAAAAAAAAAAAAAAAAAAAAGTCGCTCGGAATTTCCTCAAATTTGGCATGGTAATCTAATACGGTATCCTAAGCATTTCTGGAGAAAATCTCCTAAAAGTTCTCAAAACCGAAGGATTTACGTGGGGGGTGACCACTCAAACAAAAGTGTGTTTTGTGCCTTGGCGTGGCAAGCCAAGCGCGCTGGTGCCTTGCGAGGGGCACGCCAAACGCGCTGGTGCCTTGCGAGGGGCACCCCAAGCGCGCTGGCGCCTTGGCAGGGGCACGCCAAGCCGGTGTTGGTGCTTGTTGTGGCACGACAAGCGCGCTGGTGCCATTCCAAGGGCAAGCCAAGCGCGCTGGTGCCATTCCAAGGGCAAGCCAAGCGCGACGGTGCCTTGGCCTGGCAAGCCAAGGGCACTGGTGCCTCGGAAAAAAAAAAAAAAAAAAAGTCGCTCGGAATTTAGTCAAATTTGGCATGGTAGTCTAAGACGGTATCCTAAGCATTTCTGGAGAAAAACTCCTTAGAACCAACAAAAACAACGGATTTACGTGGGTGGTGACGACTCAAACAAAAGTGTGTTTTGTGCCTTGGCGTGGCAAGCCAAGCGCGCTGGTGCCTTGCGAGGGGCACGCCAAGCGCGCTGGTTCCTTGCGAGGGGCACCCCAAGCGCGCTGGCGCCTTGCCAGGGGCACGCCAAGCCCGCGTTGGTGCTTGTTGTGGCACGACAAGCGCGCTGGTGCCATTCCAAGGGCAAGCCAAGCGCGACGGTGCCTTGGCCTGGCAAGCCAAGGGCACTGGTGCCTCGGAAAAAAAAAAAAAAAAAAGTCGCTCGGAATTTCCTCAAATTTGGCATGGTAATCTAATACGGTATCCTAAGCATTTCTGGAGAAAATCTCCTAAAAATTCTCAAAACCGAAGGATTTACGCGTGGGGGGTGACCACTCAAACAAAAGTGTGTTCCCTCAAGGCACTCTTCCAATTGCTTTAAAACCTCTTTAGGGGGGGAGGTGCTACTGCAAGATGGGTTGGCTTGTGCCTATGCCTTGGCTATGCCACGACTGCCCCTCCCCCCCCCCCCCCCCCGCCCATCTATGATGGGTGCCAAGGCATAGGCACTCGGTCGGCGGGTTCGGCCGTCGGTCCGGCGGTCCCTCCGACCGTCGCTCCGGCCGACGGTCCGGCGACCAAGGTTGGATGGTTCCTACGGAAAAAAAAAATTCGCTCGGAATTTTCTCAAAATTTGCATGGTAATCCAATACGCTATCCTAAGCTATTATGGAGAAAATCTCCTTAGAATTCCCAAAAACGAAGGATTTACGTGGGTGGTGACGACTCAAACAAAAGTGTGTTTTGTGCCTTGGCGTGGCAAGTCAAGGGCGCTGGTGCCTTGCGAGGGGCACGCCAAGCGCGCTGGTGCCTTACAAGGGGTACGCCAAGCGCGCTGGTGCCATTCCAAGGGCAAGCCAAGCGCGACGGTGCCATGGCCAGGCAAGCCAAGGGCACTGGTGCCTCGGAAAAAAAAAAAAAAAAAAAAGTCGCTCGGAATTTCCTCAAATTTGGCATGGTAATCTAATACGGTATCCTAAGCATTTCTGGAGAAAATCTCCTAAAAATTCTCAAAACCGAAGGATTTACGTGGGGGGTGACCACTCAAACAAAAGTGTGTTTTGTGCCTTGGCGTGGCAAGCCAAGCGCGCTGGTGCCTTGCGAGGGGCACCCCAAGCGCGCTGGCGCCTTGCCAGGGGCACGCCAAGCCGGTGTTGGTGCTTGTTGTGGCACGACAAGCGCGCTGGTGCCATTCCAAGGGCAAGCCAAGCGCGCTGGTGCCATTCCAAGGGCAAGCCAAGCGCGACGGTGCCTTGGCCTGGCAAGCCAAGGGCACTGGTGCCTCGGAAAAAAAAAAAAAAAAAAAGTCGCTCGGAATTTAGTCAAATTTGGCATGGTAGTCTAAGACGGTATCCTAAGCATTTCTGGAGAAAAACTCCTTAGAACCAACAAAAACAACGGATTTACGTGGGTGGTGACGACTCAAACAAAAGTGTGTTTTGTGCCTTGGCGTGGCAAGCCAAGCGCGCTGGTGCCTTGCGAGGGGCACGCCAAGCGCGCTGGTGCCTTGCGAGGGGCACGCCAAGCGCGCTGGCGCCAGTCCAAGGGCAAGCCAAGCGCGACGGTGCCTTGCGAGGGGCACGCCAAGCGCGATGGTGCCTTGCAAGGGGCACGCCAAGCGCGCTGGTGCCATTCCAAGGGCAAGCCAAGCGCGACGGTGCCTTGGCCTGGCAAGCCAAGGGCACTGGTGCCTCGGAAAAAAAAAAAAAAAAAAAGTCGCTCGGAATTTCCTCAAATTTGGCATGGTTATCTAATACGGTATCCTAAGCATTTCTAGAGAAAATCTCCTAAAAATTCTCCAAACCGAAGGATTTACGTGGGGGGTGACCACTCAAACAAATGTGTGTTTTGTGCCTTGGCGTGGCAAGCCAAGCGCGCTGGTGCCTTGCGATGGGCACGCCAAGCGCGCTGGTGCCTTGCAAGGGGCACGCCAAGCGCGCTCTGCCATTCCAAGGGCAAGCCAAGGGCACTGGTGCCTCGGAAAAAAAAAAAAAATCGCTCGGAGTTTCCTCAAATTTGGCATGGTAATCTAATACGGTATCCTAAGCATTTCTGGAGAAAATCTCCTAAAAATTCTCAAAACCGAAGGATTTACGTGGGGGGTGACTACTCAAACAAAAGTGTGTTTTGTGCCTTGGCGTGGCAAGCCAAGCGCGCTGGTGCCTTGCGAGGGGCACGCCAAGCGCGCTGGTTCCTTGCGAGGGGCACCCCAAGCGCGCTGGCGCCTTGCCAGGGGCACGCCAAGCCCGCGTTGGTGCTTGTTGTGGCACGACAAGCGCGCTGGTGCCATTCCAAGGGCAAGCCAAGCGCGACGGTGCCTTGGCCTGGCAAGCCAAGGGCACTGGTGCCTCGGAAAAAAAAAAAAAAAAAAAGTCGCTCGGAATTTCCTCAAATTTGGCATGGTAATCTAATACGGTATCCTAAGCATTTCTGGAGAAAATCTCCTAAAAATTCTCAAAACCGAAGGATTTACGCGTGGGGGGTGACCACTCAAACAAAAGTGTGTTCCCTCAAGGCACTCTTCCAATTGCTTTAAAACCTCTTTAGGGGGGGAGGTGCTACTGCAAGATGGGTTGGCTTGTGCCTATGCCTTGGCTATGCCACGACTGCCCCTCCCCCCCTCCCCCCCCGCCCATCTATGATGGGTGCCAAGGCATAGGCACTCGGTCGGCGGGTTCGGCCGTCGGTCCGGCGGTCCCTCCGACCGTCGCTCCGGCCGACGGTCCGGCGACCAAGGTTGGATGGTTCCTACGGAAAAAAAAAATTCGCTCGGAATTTTCTCAAAATTTGCATGGTAATCCAATACGCTATCCTAAGCTATTATGGAGAAAATCTCCTTAGAATTCCCAAAAACGAAGGATTTACGTGGGTGGTGACGACTCAAACAAAAGTGTGTTTTGTGCCTTGGCGTGGCAAGTCAAGGGCGCTGGTGCCTTGCGAGGGGCACGCCAAGCGCGCTGGTGCCTTACAAGGGGTACGCCAAGCGCGCTGGTGCCATTCCAAGGGCAAGCCAAGCGCGACGGTGCCTTGGCCAGGCAAGCCAAGGGCACTGGTGCCTCGGAAAAAAAAAAAAAAAAAAAAAGTCGCTCGGAATTTCCTCAAATTTGGCATGGTAATCTAATACGGTATCCTAAGCATTTCTGGAGAAAATCTCCTAAAAATTCTCAAAACCGAAGGATTTACGTGGGGGTGACCACTCAAACAAAAGTGTGTTTTGTGCCTTGGCGTGGCAAGCCAAGCGCGCTGGTGCCTTGCGAGGGGCACCCCAAGCGCGCTGGCGCCTTGCCAGGGGCACGCCAAGCCGGTGTTGGTGCTTGTTGTGGCACGACAAGCGCGCTGGTGCCATTCCAAGGGCAAGCCAAGCGCGCTGGTGCCATTCCAAGGGCAAGCCAAGCGCGACGGTGCCTTGGCCTGGCAAGCCAAGGGCACTGGTGCCTCGGAAAAAAAAAAAAAAAAAAAGTCGCTCGGAATTTAGTCAAATTTGGCATGGTAGTCTAAGACGGTATCCTAAGCATTTCTGGAGAAAAACTCCTTAGAACCAACAAAAACAACGGATTTACGTGGGTGGTGACGACTCAAACAAAAGTGTGTTTTGTGCCTTGGCGTGGCAAGCCAAGCGCGCTGGTGCCTTGCGAGGGGCACGCCAAGCGCGCTGGTGCCTTGCGAGGGGCACGCCAAGCGCGCTGGCGCCAGTCCAAGGGCAAGCCAAGCGCGACGGTGCCTTGCGAGGGGCACGCCAAGCGCGATGGTGCCTTGCAAGGGGCACGCCAAGCGCGCTGGTGCCATTCCAAGGGCAAGCCAAGCGCGACGGTGCCTTGGCCTGGCAAGCCAAGGGCACTGGTGCCTCGGAAAAAAAAAAAAAAAAAAAGTCGCTCGGAATTTCCTCAAATTTGGCATGGTTATCTAATACGGTATCCTAAGCATTTCTAGAGAAAATCTCCTAAAAATTCTCCAAACCGAAGGATTTACGTGGGGGGTGACCACTCAAACAAATGTGTGTTTTGTGCCTTGGCGTGGCAAGCCAAGCGCGCTGGTGCCTTGCGATGGGCACGCCAAGCGCGCTGGTGCCTTGCAAGGGGCACGCCAAGCGCGCTCTGCCATTCCAAGGGCAAGCCAAGGGCACTGGTGCCTCGGAAAAAAAAAAAAAATCGCTCGGAGTTTCCTCAAATTTGGCATGGTAATCTAATACGGTATCCTAAGCATTTCTGGAGAAAATCTCCTAAAAATTCTCAAAACCGAAGGATTTACGTGGGGGGTGACTACTCAAACAAAAGTGTGTTTTGTGCCTTGGCGTGGCAAGCCAAGCGCGCTGGTGCCTTGCGAGGGGCACGCCAAGCGCGCTGGTTCCTTGCGAGGGGCACCCCAAGCGCGCTGGCGCCTTGCCAGGGGCACGCCAAGCCCGCGTTGGTGCTTGTTGTGGCACGACAAGCGCGCTGGTGCCATTCCAAGGGCAAGCCAAGCGCGACGGTGCCTTGGCCTGGCAAGCCAAGGGCACTGGTGCCTCGGAAAAAAAAAAAAAAAAAAAGTCGCTCGGAATTTCCTCAAATTTGGCATGGTAATCTAATACGGTATCCTAAGCATTTCTGGAGAAAATCTCCTAAAAATTCTCAAAACCGAAGGATTTACGCGTGGGGGGTGACCACTCAAACAAAAGTGTGTTCCCTCAAGGCACTCTTCCAATTGCTTTAAAACCTCTTTAGGGGGGGAGGTGCTACTGCAAGATGGGTTGGCTTGTGCCTATGCCTTGGCTATGCCACGACTGCCCCTCCCCCCCTCCCCCCCCGCCCATCTATGATGGGTGCCAAGGCATAGGCACTCGGTCGGCGGGTTCGGCCGTCGGTCCGGCGGTCCCTCCGACCGTCGCTCCGGCCGACGGTCCGGCGACCAAGGTTGGATGGTTCCTACGGAAAAAAAAAATTCGCTCGGAATTTTCTCAAAATTTGCATGGTAATCCAATACGCTATCCTAAGCTATTATGGAGAAAATCTCCTTAGAATTCCCAAAAACGAAGGATTTACGTGGGTGGTGACGACTCAAACAAAAGTGTGTTTTGTGCCTTGGCGTGGCAAGTCAAGGGCGCTGGTGCCTTGCGAGGGGCACGCCAAGCGCGCTGGTGCCTTACAAGGGGTACGCCAAGCGCGCTGGTGCCATTCCAAGGGCAAGCCAAGCGCGACGGTGCCTTGGCCAGGCAAGCCAAGGGCACTGGTGCCTCGGAAAAAAAAAAAAAAAAAAAAAGTCGCTCGGAATTTCCTCAAATTTGGCATGGTAATCTAATACGGTATCCTAAGCATTTCTGGAGAAAATCTCCTAAAAATTCTCAAAACCGAAGGATTTACGTGGGGGGTGACCACTCAAACAAAAGTGTGTTTTGTGCCTTGGCGTGGCAAGCCAAGCGCGCTGGTGCCTTGCGAGGGGCACCCCAAGCGCGCTGGCGCCTTGCCAGGGGCACGCCAAGCCGGTGTTGGTGCTTGTTGTGGCACGACAAGCGCGCTGGTGCCATTCCAAGGGCAAGCCAAGCGCGCTGGTGCCATTCCAAGGGCAAGCCAAGCGCGACGGTGCCTTGGCCTGGCAAGCCAAGGGCACTGGTGCCTCGGAAAAAAAAAAAAAAAAAAAGTCGCTCGGAATTTAGTCAAATTTGGCATGGTAGTCTAAGACGGTATCCTAAGCATTTCTGGAGAAAAACTCCTTAGAACCAACAAAAACAACGGATTTACGTGGGTGGTGACGACTCAAACAAAAGTGTGTTTTGTGCCTTGGCGTGGCAAGCCAAGCGCGCTGGTGCCTTGCGAGGGGCACGCCAAGCGCGCTGGTGCCTTGCGAGGGGCACGCCAAGCGCGCTGGCGCCAGTCCAAGGGCAAGCCAAGCGCGACGGTGCCTTGCGAGGGGCACGCCAAGCGCGATGGTGCCTTGCAAGGGGCACGCCAAGCGCGCTGGTGCCATTCCAAGGGCAAGCCAAGCGCGACGGTGCCTTGGCCTGGCAAGCCAAGGGCACTGGTGCCTCGGAAAAAAAAAAAAAAAAAAGTCGCTCGGAATTTCCTCAAATTTGGCATGGTTATCTAATACGGTATCCTAAGCATTTCTAGAGAAAATCTCCTAAAAATTCTCCAAACCGAAGGATTTACGTGGGGGGTGACCACTCAAACAAATGTGTGTTTTGTGCCTTGGCGTGGCAAGCCAAGCGCGCTGGTGCCTTGCGATGGGCACGCCAAGCGCGCTGGTGCCTTGCAAGGGGCACGCCAAGCGCGCTCTGCCATTCCAAGGGCAAGCCAAGGGCACTGGTGCCTCGGAAAAAAAAAAAAATCGCTCGGAGTTTCCTCAAATTTGGCATGGTAATCTAATACGGTATCCTAAGCATTTCTGGAGAAAATCTCCTAAAAATTCTCAAAACCGAAGGATTTACGTGGGGGGTGACTACTCAAACAAAAGTGTGTTTTGTGCCTTGGCGTGGCAAGCCAAGCGCGCTGGTGCCTTGCGAGGGGCACGCCAAGCGCGCTGGTTCCTTGCGAGGGGCACCCCAAGCGCGCTGGCGCCTTGCCAGGGGCACGCCAAGCCCGCGTTGGTGCTTGTTGTGGCACGACAAGCGCGCTGGTGCCATTCCAAGGGCAAGCCAAGCGCGACGGTGCCTTGGCCTGGCAAGCCAAGGGCACTGGTGCCTCGGAAAAAAAAAAAAAAAAAAGTCGCTCGGAATTTCCTCAAATTTGGCATGGTAATCTAATACGGTATCCTAAGCATTTCTGGAGAAAATCTCCTAAAAATTCTCAAAACCGAAGGATTTACGCGTGGGGGGTGACCACTCAAACAAAAGTGTGTTCCCTCAAGGCACTCTTCCAATTGCTTTAAAACCTCTTTAGGGGGGGAGGTGCTACTGCAAGATGGGTTGGCTTGTGCCTATGCCTTGGCTATGCCACGACTGCCCCTCCCCCCCTCCCCCCCCGCCCATCTATGATGGGTGCCAAGGCATAGGCACTCGGTCGGCGGGTTCGGCCGTCGGTCCGGCGGTCCCTCCGACCGTCGCTCCGGCCGACGGTCCGGCGACCAAGGTTGGATGGTTCCTACGGAAAAAAAAAATTCGCTCGGAATTTTCTCAAAATTTGCATGGTAATCCAATACGCTATCCTAAGCTATTATGGAGAAAATCTCCTTAGAATTCCCAAAAACGAAGGATTTACGTGGGTGGTGACGACTCAAACAAAGTGTGTTTTGTGCCTTGGCGTGGCAAGTCAAGGGCGCTGGTGCCTTGCGAGGGGCACGCCAAGCGCGCTGGTGCCTTACAAGGGGTACGCCAAGCGCGCTGGTGCCATTCCAAGGGCAAGCCAAGCGCGACGGTGCCTTGGCCTGGCAAGCCAAGGGCACTGGTGCCTCGGAAAAAAAAAAAAAAAAAAAAAGTCACTCGGAATTTCCTCAAATTTGGCATGGTAATCTAATACGGTATCCTAAGCATTTCTGGAGAAAATCTCCTAAAAATTCTCAAAACCGAAGGATTTACGTGGGGGGTGACCACTCAAACAAAAGTGTGTTTTGTGCCTTGGCGTGGCAAGCCAAGCGCGCTGGTGCCTTGCGAGGGGCACGCCAAGCGCGCTGGGTGCCTTGCGAGGGGCACCCCAAGCGCGCTGGCGCCTTGCCAGGGGCACGCCAAGCCCGTGTTGGTGCTTGTTGTGGCACGACAAGCGCGCTGGTGCCATTCCAAGGGCAAGCCAAGCGCGACGGTGCCTTGGCCTGGCAAGCCAAGGGCACTGGTGCCTCGGAAAAAAAAAAAAAAAAAAGTCGCTCGGAATTTCCTCAAATTTGGCATGGTAATCTAATACGTATCCTAAGAATTCTGGAGAAAATCTCCTAAAAATTCTCAAAACCGAAGGATTTATGTGGGGGGTGACCACTCAAACAAAAGTGTGTTTTGTGCCTTGGCGTGGCAAGCCAAGCGCGCGAGTGCCTTGCGAGGGCACGCCAAGCGCGCTGGCGCCTTGCCAGGGGCACGCCAAGCCCGCGCTGGTGCTTGTTGTGGCACGACAAGCGCGCTGATGCCATTCCAATGGCAAGCCAAGCGCGACGGTGCCTTGGCCTGGCAAGCCAAGGGCACTGGTGCCTCGGAAAAAAAAAAAAAAAAAAGTCGCTCGGAATTTCCTCAAATTTGGCATGGTAATCTAATTCGGTATCCTAAGCATTTCTGGAGAAAATCTCCTAAAAATTCTCAAAACCGAAGGATTTACGCGTGGGGGTGACCACTCAAACAAAAGTGTGTTCCCTCAAGGCACTCTTCCAATTGCTTTAAACCTCTTTAGGGGGGGAGGTGCTACTGCAAGATGGGTTGGCTTGTGCCTATGCCTTGGCTATGCCACGACTGCCCCTCACCCCCTCCCCCCCCCGCCCATCTATGATGGGTGCCAAGGCATAGGCACTCGGTCGGCGAGTTCGGCCGTCGGTCCGGCGGTCCCTCCGACCGTCGCTCCGGCAGACGGTCCGGCGACCAAGGTTGGATGGTTCCTACGGAAAAAAAAAAATTCGCTTCGGAATTTTCTCAATATTTGCATGGTAATCCAATACGCTATCCTAAGCGGTTCTGGAGAAAATCTCCTTAGAATTCCCAAAAACGACGGATTTACGTGGGTGGTGATGACTCAAACAAAAGTGTGTTTTGTGCCTTGGCGTGGCAAGCCAAGGGCGCTGGTGCCTTGCGAGGGGCGCGCCAAGCGCGCTGGTGCCTTGCAAGGGGCATGCCAAGCGCGCTGGTGC